>JANEYF010004739.1:0-103338 GCA_029963845.1 Rhamnusium bicolor
AAAATTTAATAAGGGGAGATACTATAAAATGTACGGAAATCATCCAAAAGACTTTATTTCAAAGCCTGAAGACGCTTGTACTCCTTAGCTCTAATTTTTGCTATTTATCCATAGAAAGGCAGTAAGTCATTAGTCTTGTTTCCAATGTAAATTTTCCTTTGAAAATGTAAACTCCATTTTTTAGAAAATATTATATAATCTTGAAATGCATGCATCACACCATACTATATCGCAACCTACAGCAAAACAAATGAGTGATGGCGATGCACAATTGATAAAATTTAAATGTTACACCCACTTCTCGGCTAGAGCTGAATAACAAATGTGTTATTCAGAAGCGTTACATATTAACTCTGTTTTTTGTGGTTATTTGTTATATTATCTTATGTTGTTGTCTTTATATGTAAATATCAAATAATTACTCGTATTAACCGCTGTTTACATATGGGAACAATCTAGTGATTGGATAATAACTAGTATTTCTTTATGTAAGTATTTTGTTTGCATTCACATTAATTTGTTATAATTTACACGCCACTGGTATTCTACTTCAGTTTGTTGCACCAATTATCTTTGAGTAGGGTGTAACGTATAACTGCATAACCGCTCGCCATCACTGGTGTTTTACAGTAAATAAATATAGATTAATTTTCATGTATAATTCAGTTCTAATTGTATGGAATTTATTCAAATATTTAAAATGAAATTATCAATTAATGATATAAGGCATATGTGTGTAATTTTTTAAACATATTTGATTACTGTTTTGATTTATGTACCAGGAAAATATCAGATAAGAAATCTGCATGAGTTCATATAATATTTAGATCTGAACATTACAAGTAAATTTTGTACAATCTGTAGTACTGTTAGGTAATTTGTACGCTAATAACGTTTCGGCTAATTATGTGTATTATTAGCCGGATCATAATTAGCAATGAAAAATTATTGACAGTTCATTTTTGAATTCCTTGTGGTCTAAGAATTGCACCAACACCAAATAGTCAATTATATATTGAGTGTAGTTGTTGTATTTTGATTTTGCCAATTTTTATCTTGTTTTTTTTACTCATTTTCAATTTTTTAAATTAATTTCTTCTTTATAATAAGATTTGCATATTAACATTTAGAAAATATTAATTCAGTTATGATAACATTCTTTAGTTCAACAAGTTGATATATAAAACTTGTAGGAGCCTATTCACCAGCAACTATGTTGCACAACATGATTGATCGTGCATGATTCTGGTTGATGACTAGCGCAACAGTTATGTAAAATCAAGATAATGGACAAATGAAGAGTTGTGGTACAATCTTCAAGTGTGCATATTTATCTGTGTGACTGGTAGTTTTTTTTTCAGGATTACACTGCGCTAGTACAATAGCAACATACATTTCAGTACTCATATATACTTTACTATTATTTTTTCTTGAAATCCACTAGATGCGAAAATTAAACCGTATTCAACTAAATTTTGTGCAAGAAAGTGCCAAAGCATGTGTACAATTTTAATTTCACAACATGGTTATTCATTAATAGGCCTCTTAAGTTCAATTTGTTTTAATCCTTCTTATAAGTTGATTAAATAATCAATCAGTCTACTGTTTAACCAAATATTCTGTATTTAAACTAATACCAAGAAGTGATGAGAGTTCAATGTCCTCCACATGTCGAGGCATGAATTCCGAACAGGGGCGTGCGTGTTTGGTTTTGGCGCGGGCAAGAATATGCTGCAATAAATAACACTTTTTTCAAATAGCGTTTTTTCGAAATTTATGCTGCATCCAAAACATTTTTCAAACATGTCTGTATTTATTTCTTCATGGTAATCGTCTCCGGTCTTCTTGGATTGAAATATCAGTTCACCATTAGCCAAAAATGTGCTATAACTCCCAATTTGTGTTACTATCAAACGACGACTTTCCCCCTGATGGTATTTTTATACCGGTTGACCAGCCTTCAATCGTTACTTGTCGTGCATTTTGGACATTTCCATCCTGCCATGTTTTTGTCACAGTATGTATCTTGTTTACCCATGTTTCATCCATATAATAAATTTCTCTTTCTTGCATTTGCAACCAATTTTCCTGAGATAATTTCTTCTCCATACTATTATTTTGTTTCATTCAATGAGAATGATCTTTCTGTCTGTTTTTTTATATTTAAATGTTGTGTAAAATTTTCCTTAATGTTTCTTTACCAATTTTAGGGATGAAGTCGTCCTCACTAACAGCATTCATTATTTTTTGTTAACGGTAGTTCGTCTTTTACAAAAAACTATAGACAGTTCGTCTGAAAATTTTTTAAATGCTTGATTTTGGCATACACATAATCCGAACATGGTATATCTATTAACCCATCTTTTGAAAGCGGTAGATGATCCCCTGCTAGACAGTGGAATACATGGCCTATCATTTTTTCTCATTTATCGATTGAGAATTCGACCTTTCTGCCCTTTTAAATGAGGACGGTCCCGGAATATCTTCCATCGTTTGGTAAAAACGAATTCACTACAAAATTGCTAAGACACACTCTCGATAAGGTCATAATCAATGAAATACAACAATTAAATTGCACTTTCACTTATTCACATTCAACACAATAGATATAAATCACAATCAACACAATACATATAAATCACAATCACAGAAAAACTGTTGCCTATAAGTAAATACACCATAAACTAGCACAATCACTAAAATCTATCGTTAACGAGAGCCCGCCCGAATTACCTAACCGACGCGACGTTCCTGTATTCAAATAGTGCCGAGAAATGACACCAGGTAGAATTGCGCAACGGAGTACATAATTTGAAACAAGTTAAATAAAGACAAACAGCCAGAATACATGTGAAAGATGCAGTTGTCACATATTTTAAAAATAACAACATGAGATAAGTGTTATTATTCATTGCTATTTTATTTCATGCTGTATTCCCTTTGGTGGAATCGCTGACCTACTACAATACATTTAGAAACATTCACTTTAATATTCATTCCTTAATCATAAGCATAAATAATGTTCAGATGTAGTATTGAAATATGTTGAAAGAAATGGGAAATTTGCCAATTAGAAATGACAACAGTTTTATATTATAAGGTATCATTCAACTGTCATCTCTTTTTGGTTTTACTTTAGTTGGTGTATTTACAATGTTTAGAACTTAAAAAAAATTACACTTTCGATTTTACTATTTTACCATAATATACCATTTTACTAGTATTGTGAGTGGTCATTATTGACGTAAATTCAGACAGTGACCGGTCAGGACAGAAATCTGTTTTGGTCAATCAATAATGACTATCAATATTTTAAAACATTATAAATATCAGTTTGGTCAATTCAAATTAAATTTCTACCTAATTTTCATCAAATCTAACATCTAAAAAGTGAAATCAAGCATAAAAATCAAAAATATGAACAAATTTCTATAAATGCTCGGGTCAGTAACCAGTCACTGACAAAACGTAAATGACCAGTCAAATTTACAACACTACATTTTATATTGAATAAGATATACAGGAAACAACTATTCAGCAAACAAAAGCCCCGACCTGCGTTGAATTAAACCTGCAAGTCTTGTTTAGTAGCTAAGATCATTTGTCAATTCCTCACTAGACATTTTACTCACGATTTTACCAACTAAAATATCAATATGCTGATTTTACCATTTTACCGGTAAAATGTGATTTTATCTTACCCGTAAAATATCATTTTGCCATTTACTGACCGGAAAAATTCTACTACTAACATCCCTATAATAAATCAGTCTATTTGTTTAACAAGATATTTTTGTTTATTTGGTATATAACTTTTGGAAAGAAAAAAAATCCTTTTTAACATTACTTCTATTTGGTTTCAAGGTCAAAGAAATTTTTGCGCGCGCTTTAAAAGTACCGTGAGAATTTTAAATTTTTTAATTAGCCCACTGAAAACATATAACTATCCAATGGATTATTGGCGGTATTATGAGATGGTGTCCATGTAGATTATATGTCAACAAAACGCTATGATTATTTCAGTACCGTTAAAATTTAATATATATATATTTACCAACCTACCAGTATCCACTCTCTCTTTACTTAAAAGAACATCTCTATATACGTCACTAACAGACTGAGGTTGTTCTCTATAAAATTTCATGATGTCTTGGAATTTCAAAGCACTGCCAGATACTTTACATATCACATATACAGCACACATTAACAGTTGATCAAGGTGCCTATCCTTTAGTAAATCGGTATTACGAATTGAATCCTCAAATACAGTCCATATTTTTTGCTTTAGTTCGATATCTGTTAAACCCAGCTTTGTGCAAAGATGTTCCATTCTAACACCAGCCAAATTATAAAACTAAAAAAATATGGGGAGTTCGAGTTGTTAAGTACTTTCAATTTTATGATATACCTTACCTTCCTAAATATAATAGACAAACTTCCCTTTCTTTTTGGTAAGGCACATGTTTCTGTTGAATTTTGTGGTTGTTTATCAGCATCTACCAGAGGTATTAATTTTCTATTACCATCTTTATCTGTAATCACTAATTTTAAGAATATATAACGTGTCCCATTTTCACAATCATAAAAAATAATATCTAGTGCAAACAATTTATAATAATAAATATGACATACTAGGTCATTAGGCATTCTACCTGAAATCTACAAAATTTGCTAAAAAACTAATAACTATGTTATAGGCTTCACATTGAAAATGTGAGAAAATACTTTCGAATACGTACTATAATAATGACTGTTCTATATTTGAAAGCATTTACTGCTTCCTAGTATGCGACAATTACACCACATTTCCTTCCTGAACAAGTATTCTGTCATTATGAGAATTTACAATATTGTCAACATAATTAATAATCAAATTATTATTATTAGTGATTGTTCACTAGTGTCTTTGAAAAGCCAAAACTGAATGAGATGAGTAAATAGAAATTTAGAAGAGCGGATTTGTTTAGGATACAGGCAAAAAGTTTGCTTTAGTTACTGCCTGTGAGCATAGTCTCATATGAAGTGCGAACCATAATGGTATAATAACTTATCCTACCTATAATGAACTAAATTGAAAATACTAATTGCATATTCTTATGATTAATTTTTGAGAAAAATCTCATAGAAAAAAGTTAATTTTGAACTCTTTCAGTTTTCGAGATATAGGCCAAAATTTGACGCACCATGCAAATAAAATACCCTTATATCTTCATGGTCATGGGAAGGACCCTTGCCTCTCATTCTGGAGTCCCGGGTTCGATCTCCGGCCGAGGAGCTGAGATTTTTTTTTAAATAGAAATTAATTCTAGCATTTTCAGATACTGGGTGTGTGCCCGTTATCTCTAAATGTGTAGCCTTATCCCGCACAAGGTACCCTAGATGTACCTTTGGAAATACAATGGCTTGTATTACCTGTGTTGTTTAGAACGGTGGAGAATTTGAAAAGTTCATAAAGATGTTTGACTGATCCCTTGTGAAGAGCTACCCTACTATGAAAATGATAAAACTGTCACACGACTCCCTCAAGTCATATAATTTTTACAGGGTCAAGTCTATACAGTCAAATTTATTGGTGCAAATCCTAATTTCACATATTAATATGCCAATTTATTAGTGCCAAGCTTTTTTCCTATTTAATAATATCGAAATAAATTTAATTATCTCAAGCATATAACAAATTTTTCACTTCAAGGAGTCATGACAATATTGCAGCCTCCCCACCCCCCGCAATAGAACAGATCTTTAAAATAACCAATTAAATATGTTTACAAACTTTTCAAATACTCACAGTCATGAGGCACAGAGTGTCTGAAATATATATACATATACTTTGATGAACCATTGCTCCAAAAGAAGTAACAACATAGGTAATATCTGGCCTGAAAATATCGTATTTTTAGAAAATATTTAATTTAAGCAAAATTGTTGGCCAGAAAAAAATTTTTATGACTTTTTTTACTTATTTTGAGCCACCATATTATTATGCAAAATATTTGTATGTATACCCCAGACACCCTGTATAAGATGTTACGCCACCATCTTGATGATGAGCAGAGGATTTTCAGCTATAAAAAGTCTTAAGATACATCGACAATAACCATAGGGCACTATAAGAATAGTTTTGAAACTCTATGTTATAAGGCTGGCATGTTTTTTCTCATATGACACCATGTCAGACTTATAGTCGTGCTTTTACACATTTATTACGTTATTTAAAAATATTATTAATTGTAAAATAATCCCTGGTATTTCCTAAAAATATCCGCTTTCTATTTATGTCTACTGCATCTCAGAGATACCATGAATACAGGCAGTTTGGATGATATCTATTCACTTTGACTTCAAACTCTGAGGAGATAGGATCTGGAGAAACATGAATAATGAGTAATAAATATAAAAATGAAATTATCTCAAATCGAGCTACTTGCAAATACGCCCTTTTCAATTAACACGGCAGAATACTTCTGTTGTGCAGAAAAGTAGTTTAAAAATAATTAAGATATTAAAATAAATATCAAAAATACCAAATTTACATCAAATTTAAATTATACCGAATTATTGAAATAATTTTGAAGATTCTTAAAGATTACATATGATAATGGAACTTACTTATATGCGTATGCTTTTGAAGAAGAGATTGTCCAGACTGAATTGATGGAAACAGCTGCCTATTAACAGCTGAATTATTTGCCACCGGTGACTGAAAACAATCTGTAGCTGATGGCCCAGGAGACTGTACACCTACGAATACAAAAAAATAAATAATAAAATTTTAATTAATGCTTGCAAGATGATTAACGTTCATAAACCTATTTATTCTATAAGAATTATTCTAAAATGGTTATTTTAGCAACATTTTTCTCCTTAGACCATTCTATTGAGTTTTATCATTGAATGAACGAATACATAAAGAGGCGCGCCAATGTATGTTAAAATCCTTAGCCAGCGCTGGATTCGACATCTAGTGCGATGCCACTTGTGCTTGGATCCAAGATTTGTCTGTTCATCAGTTGATAGTAGCTTTGTAGTTCACATTGTGTGTCCTATACTCTCTTATACCATTGTTTGTCTGTTTTGAAATGTTTCATCCACTCAACGCTTCTACTGACTTTTAAGTGTCACTTTTGATAAAGAGTTGTTTCGTGTGTAGTTTTGTACATTTAAAATTTTAGTGATAAAAATTTAGTACCACAGCAAATCATATTTGTGTTTATAACAACTGTTTTAAAAATAATATAATTTACAAAGACCCTAATTACCTAATGTAAGTGCTTTGAAATAATTTGAGTAACAAAAGTGATGACTATCTATTTAATTGACACGCTTCATTTAGCTGACAATGGTAAAACTTACAGAGCGGAAAGAGCATGCACTGTAGAATACTTGGATGAGGGATGGTTGCTAAGTCACGTTGTCAAAATTGTTTATGTTAGCAAAACATACATATTTAAATTGAGAAGTTGCAAAGCGAAGATTCTGCCTATCAGTATGGTGGGAGAGCTGCTAGGAGAAGATGAAGAAATGCTAAACTGGCTAAAAAGAAATTCCTTTGATTTTGTTTGTTTACTTCAGCAGTTGTTTATAATTATTAATTATACAAAGGGCCGACAAGGACAAGTTGCAGTTTAAAGAGCAGTGCAGTTCTTGTAATAGAAATGTGTCAAAAAAGTCAGTCAAGTGTACAAAGTGTAGTAAAATATACCATAACAGTTGTGCAGCAAAAATTTCCTGTTGCGGATCTAAATTAAATGAAAACAAGCCTATAAACAGTGTAAATGAGGTTATCTGTGATAGCGAAAACTATGATCCCATGGCAGAAAGCCAAGATCTTGAAAAAGAAATTAAACTAAAAAAATCCAACAAAGACCTAATAAGTGAAATAAATTAGCTAAAAGAGGAAAACAAAAAGTTACATGATGAGATTTCTCATTATCAAGATGAACATAAAAAGCCCCTTAACCTGGCAGATTTACAGGAAAATATTAGGGAAAATATTAGTGAAAATTTTAGTGGAAAACTTAAATTATACATCTGTTCTGAAATTAATAAGAAAATGTCCTTATTTGAGGAAGAATTAAATAGTGTAAAAATTAAATTAAATAAACTCAATAAATCTAATACACAAACAATACATCCAGTGATAAAAAACACTAATAAACCAACTATAAAAAAGGTAAATACTCCGATAAAAACTACAGCAAACGAAAATAAACCAGTGACCCACAAAAAACATGACTATACTGAATTACTGGATAAACAAAAAACCATTATGAATGAAATTATTAACTTAGAGCTAGGTAGTTCTTCGGATGAACATACTGACAATCACACTGATGATTGGAAATGACTTCACGCAGGTTAAATATAGAAAACGACAAACAGTTATGAACAATGAAAATTCCTTAAAAACTAGCCGAAAGAAGCAAGCCATTGTTGGGAATGCTAAACCTGAACGAGGAGAAATGACTAATTATTTAAACGGAAAATTTAATCACAGTGATTTTCTATGTTTTAAAATTAAACCTAAACATAAAAGACCAAAGTTTAGCTCTTTTTTTTTAAATTGGAGCCCACATCTCACTTGAAGATGTTTTACTTAATCCCAAGTCATGGAACATGGGGATATCGGTAGGTAAATTTTACTTTTTTCGAGCAGCAAGGAATAGAATTTTGTTTGAGAAAAGAAGGGGCTCCAACAGCCAAAGAACATAATATAAGTTTTAGCCACCGCAATACCACCCCACTCGTACAAACAAATGTAACTGAAGGAAAACTCTTAGTAAAAGTAGTACATCAAAATATTCAGTGTATAAGCACCAGCATTAATCAAATAGAAATATTTTTGGAAAGCTTAGATACGTGCCAAATAGCCTGCTTAACCGAACATTGGCAGTCTAAAGAAGAGTTGGAACTCTTTGCAATTAAAAATATGGCTCTTGCATCAAGCTTCTGTCGCGCGCATGGTGAACATGGTGGTTCTGCTATATCGCAAAAGATATCTCTGGAAGTCTCGAGAAGATATAGCGAGCACCTCAGAAAAATATAACTTTAAGTGCAGCGTTATATGACCGTTTTTATACATTTTATACTGTTATATTATGTCTAATGAAACTGAATAAAAAATTAAAATTGAAAGGGCCAATTTTTCTATCTCATATTAAATTTATTCGGTAGATACGTTCCTTGGATACAAGTGTATCAATATTTGTTTCTATGGAACTTATTTATCAAATAAATTTAAAGGGAGAAGGAAAAACTGACCCTAAATATAATTATTTGCATATTTTCTATACTCTCACTATTGTTAAAGATAAATATCAAAAATTGTACACTTAAACGTTATCAAAATGATAAAAAATGCTTATAAGAGTCGTTAACTTTTAACTGCTCATGATTGTACGTAAATAGAAATGAGATCAAAACTGAAATAAAGTTCAAAAATTTTGCAGCACTACATAGTCAACAATATATGAATAGTGCGGTGCAGTGAATTAAGATGAATGAGAAAGCACTATGGAACGCTGTTATACGTATATGTTGCGCCTCTTTACATTCCTTCACTTCATCTTGACTTCTATAGTCGGATAAGAAAATTAAATCAGTTATTAATTTTAAAATTACTTAAATATTGTAGAAAATAATTTTTTGAAAAGGTACAATTTTTAATGTTTTTCTGCTACTTCAGTAAAATAATAATTAAAATTAAAATTATCTGTTGATAAAGGAAATTGATTTACATTTAAGTTATTTTCCCCCCTACTTTCATTAACAAATTTCCAGATAGTTTTGCGTTTATTTTCCCAGTTAGATATTTCAAGGCTTGTAACAAAACAAGAGAAAAAAATCAAAGTTTAAATGACTGTAGGAATTGCGATCAATTTTAAAATACAATAAAACGAAGAAGCACCCAAAAGAAATTATAACCACAACTTATAACAATTTTCTTATGTCTCTGGCTCCCTCAGTGACGTCACTGGAATATACAGGGGGTATTTCAGGCATATAACTAACTTAGAATGCAGTAAATATGCAGTAAATAGACGACAATCTTAACAGTGAGTTTTTACAAAACGAGACGAATTTTCTAATGAATTCTTGCCATTAGTTGAACTAAAATCAACTATCCTTTTCTTTGGTCGGGACATGCACAGTTGCAGCTATTAAATTTTGGGCCTTATACTGCGCGAAAATTTAAAAATTGAATAGCACACCGAACTGAATAACAATTCCTACCAAATAACTAACAAAAAAAATATTAATTTAAACTAAAACTATTTTATGTTACACTTGATTAAATTTAAAACTATAGCTAAACAGTAGCCTTTTCTTTCATTAATTTTAACAGTAATTGTTCATATTTTTTTTGTTTTTAGGATATTCATTCTAATTCCGGTTTGACTAATTTTAACTGACAAAAATGTTTAGGCATTTATTTCTTTTTTTATGTTATTATTCATAAAGATTTTGGGAATGTTAGCAATTAAAAAAAATTAAGCTTACTTGAAGACACTTCTGGGTTTTGTATCCTTCTATTATTACAATTTTGTTCATTATATAATAGATGTCCAGGTAGAGCAGTGTCCTCAAATTTTGGAATACCTTGTCCTGATATTGCTATTGTGTCCCACAGTTGACTATTAGATTTCCATGCTAAACTTTCTATTACAGTTTCCTCGATCTAAAAAAAAAAAAATTTAAATAATGCTACTAATAGCAAAAGGAGTGGCAGGCCTAATGAATAATAAACACTTATTTAAATTTTTATATGACTGAAAACTGGGAAAATTTCTGGTAGGCCCTTGTACAGCCATCATAGAGGCCTTTCATCGTCTGAAATGTCGAAAATATGGGGACCTAATTAAATTGTTTCCCGTTATAGTATCAGTCTGGCCCAGTTTATGATTGACTAAAAAAATAATCTGAATGCTAATATTGCTGAGTGTGGCTCACTAAAATTAGTCATATCCAAATACAATTAAATTACTTCCTATTGTCCTAACTAAACATTGATTTTCAGTTGTTAAGTTGGCAATAATTTTTTAGTATAAGTAACAGCATTAAATCGGGCCTCAGACGATCAATATTCGGTTTGTTCCAGCAGAAAATCACGAATGGTTTGATGAATTTTTTAAATGCACATGTCAAGAATTAATTGGCAATTTATATTGCTGGAATGAAATTTTTGCTTCTCTTCTGCTTCTTTCGCACTTTAGCAGTTTGCCGCATGATGTTTGATTGAAACGTATAAATACATAACCTAGCTCTGTTATTGCAATCATTTTGAATAATTTGTTTAAATTTCCCTAAACAATGGTTTTAGAAGATGGAGCGATTCTTTACGCAAACTAAAGAATGCTACTACAAATAGTTTTAAATGACATTTTTTATTTGAACTGCACATAACCTGGCTAAAATCCATGGAAAATCCGAGAATTCATCAAACTGTTCTAATCAAACTAGTCAGTTGACTCACTGGAACATTGAATTTGTAGGCAGACAGTTTGAAATCATTTCTGACTGTTGCTGGAGCAAATCTATTACTGTCAGTAATTGATACTGACAGTATTTAGTTTGATAACATTTTCATAGTGGCACCCCACATGATAGGCCAAAAATGAAAAACATTAAGTGGTGTTATTTTTGCTCAAAAATTAAAAAAAAAGAGCAATTGCCAATATTACAGGATCCGAACCATATGTTTTGCTATTCAAAAACTAAAAGAGAGGTTGCATGGGAAAATAAACTGTTATCAAATTATTATAAACTGTTATCAATTTATTATCAAATAATAAACTGCACTTGCTACAATCACTTCTTCCGGTGTTTCTAAAATTGAAACCAAACGAATGGAGCACAATGAGCATATACGCAAGCGCAGCATTAGAAATGACAGCTCACATGTACTGTGCACATGGATTGAGAGTGCACACATATGTGTAACTTCTCGCCACATGCATGCAGATGTATATGCACTTTTATGTCTATTTATACATTTTTCTGTTCTTTTATTTTAATTTTTATTTATTTATTGATAATTTTGATTTCTGTGAGTGTGTATTAGGTATGTGCCTAAGATAACACATTATTATCCAATGTAAAGTAAATTGTATAGCAAATATGTGCTAATAAAGATTTATTTATTTATTTTACCTACCTCTATTGCAGAGAATTGTGTGAAATAAATAGAAATAAAATTCTATGCTTGTGGCATAGTTTTTATTTGAGGTCGTTATTTTAATTAGAGGGCAAGAGTAACTCAAGTTCTAAATTTGTTTTATTTACAGTATTTACAGAATGGTTATTATTCTGATCTTTTATATGACCTTGGATTTAGGCACTTTTTGAAAACACAAACTAAAACCAAGAAGTTGTGAGAGTTCAATGTCCTTCACATGTCGAGGCTTCAGTTCAGAATAGAGGCGTGAGAGTTTAGTTTTGGTGGGGCAAGAAGAATATGCATTAAATAAAACATTTTTTTTCAAATAGCATGTTTTGAAATATATGCGTATATATGCGTGATATATAAAATCTGCGACACTACTACAAATCTAATTTATTAATTTTTTGGGTTTTCATTCAGTACAGAAAAAAATATATCCTTATTTTCTTTGTAACAAACAAACTGAATTAAAGTTATTGCATTTATTCCAACTATTATTGGATTTTTGCTTTTCTCCATGATTATTGTGGCATTGCTTCATATTTTCGACTATGATAGGGGGCACTGTTCATGTCAACGACAGACTCTGGCTCCAGATTTTCAATAATGCGCCCAAACCATTTTTCAAACACATCTGCATTCAGTTCTTCATAGCAATCTTGGGTCTTCTTGAATTGAAATATCAGTTCACCATTATCCAAAAATCCGCTATCACTCTCTATATGTGTTACTATGTCAAATGGAGACCTTTTTCAGATGGCATTTTTATACCATTCGACTAGCCTTCAAACGCTGCTTGTTGTGCGTTTTTGACACTTCCATCCTGTTATGCTTTTGTCACTGTATATCCTTCGTTGACATATGTTTCATCCATATAATAAATTGTTCTTCCTTGTCTTGAAACTCTTCGATTTGTCTAGATAAATTCTTCTGCATACTATTATTTCATTTCTTTCAATGAGAATGCTCTTTCTGTCTATTTTTCCACATTTAAATTTCATGTCGTGTAAAATTTGCCTTAGCGTTTCCTTACCCATTTTAAGGGATGAAGTCGTCCTCACTGACAGCATTCATTATTTTTTTGTAACATTAGCAGTTCGTTTTTTACGAAAAAACTATGGACAGTTCGACGTATAGCATATTTAACATCTTCATCAATTCCTTTTTCTTTTTCGACCACTTCCTCTTTTTGCCACTTGTACTTTTCCATATATTTTTTCTTCTCTCAAAATTTTGTAAATGCTTGATTTCGGCACACCAATATGATCTGAACACAACATATCTATTCTCATTTTTTGAAATCGGCGGATGATCCCTTGCTAGACAATGGAATACATGCACTATTATTTTCTTTCTTATTTAACAATCGAGAAATCGACCATTCTGTCCCTTTGGACGAGGATGGTCTCAGAATATTTTCCATCATTTAGTAAAAAAGGAATTCACTATAAAGTCGCTAAATTTATAAAGTTATAATCGATGAAATATGACAAACTGCACACATTCAACAAAATATATACTATATCACAATCACAGAAAAACTGTTGCCTATAAGTAAATACACCATAAACTGGCACAATCACTAAAATTTATCGTTAATGAAAGCCCGCCCGAATTACCTAACCGACGCGATGTTACTGTATTCAAATAGTGCTGAGAAATGACACCAGGTAGAATTGCACAACAAAGAACACATCGTTATTTTGAACAAGTTAAACAAAGAGACAAACAGGCAGAATACGCGTGAAAGATGCAGAGTTGGTACATATTTTAAAAATAACATTAACATGAGACAGGTGTTAGTATTTATTGCTATTTATTTCATGCCGTATTCCCTTGGGTGGAATTGCTGGCCTACTACAATATGTTAGAAATATGCATTTTTAAATGTTCATTCCTTAAACATAAGCATAATGTTCAGATGTAGTATTGTTGAAATATGCTGAAAGAAACAGAAAATTCGCCAATTAGATA
This sequence comes from Rhamnusium bicolor, assembly GCA_029963845.1. NCBI lineage: Eukaryota > Metazoa > Arthropoda > Insecta > Coleoptera > Cerambycidae > Rhamnusium > Rhamnusium bicolor. Next base: position 14,135 of record JANEYF010004739.1, read on the forward strand.
TGACAACACAATTTTATATTTTAGGGTGTCATTCAATTCTCATATCTTTTTGATTTTAGTTTAAGTGCAGTTATTTTCATAAGGAAGATTAAATTTTTAAAAACATTTTTCTTTAATAGTTTTTATAAAATAAATACCTTGTTCAAGTGTTTAATCATCTCCCTTGAAAGCTGATCCTTTGAACGAACGATTAATTCTATAACTTTGACAAAATGAAAAGGTTCAATATCCAAGGCATCCAAAATCCATGGAAACTTATATGAACTGCTATAAGAAAATATTACGATCTCCAAACAGCATGTAAACATACAATGATAAAATAAGTCTTTCTCCACTAATGCCTACAAAATAAATTTAGGTGTAAATCTATATATTTTAAATTAACATTTTTCTTACTGATATATCATTTCGAATATTTTTTTTCATTTTGTAAAATATTTTCTATAAACTTATAAAATAATGTGATGCCAATTTGCAATCTATTTCTGGCTTCCTCTTCATTTTGTGGGTTATTCCATATATAAGCAGCTACAAATTTGTCTCCCAATGTCTTTATAATTGTTTGAATTTTAACTAAAGGGTCCTTTTGACATGATCTAAAAAAAAATTGTACCTATGTGAACTTTGTTATTAAAGGATACTTTAAATTAAAAGTATAATAAACACAGAATTTTGCACAAGGTAAAATTAAACAAAATAATGCTGTACCCTGGAACAAATTTGGGAAAATCAGATTTCTACAGAAATGTGTACAAAGGGGTATACTTTATAGTGCACTAAAAGTTCCATGGGCACAACGTTAAAATTGAGACATCACACACTGTTGCTTTTTCATGAAATTATGGCTAAAAACCAATAATCAAAAAGTTTATTAATACAATTAAATATCAGACAAAACCAAGTTTAAATGTTGGTGCATTAAACGGCTTGTCTCTTCAGCTCACTTTAGATAATATACGCACCCTCAGTGTAATTATTTTGTGATTTATGATACAGTTAAAACTTTTGTAGTACATCGAATTCACGTAAAACATATTTAATAGAAAAAAAAAAAAAAATTAATTGCGTCTACAGATAAATACATTATCATTTCAAAGATTTACATTAATTGGATTAATTTAAAACAGAATAATGCGAGCATAAAAATCTGGGATTGGTTATCAAACTTGTTTTTGCCAAGATTTAAAGTTATCTATTTAACAATAAGTTTCATAAAATTGATAGCTTATTTCCTAATTTATCAAAATCTTTTAAAATATTTTACGAATATTTGCATTTCAACCAACAGTTAACACATGGTCATGGTCAGGTTTTGGTCCTATCGATATGAAAATTAAAAGCGCATTTAAAATACATTAATATTCGTAAATCTGAACAATTTTAAATATTTCACTCGAGACATTTTTTGTAAGATTTGGTCTTTTCCCTTTTCACAAGGAATACAATGATGAAATTTTTAACCAGTGTGCAATATGATAGGTAATTTTACCGATAATTGTATCAATAAATATTTTATCGCTAATTTTGCAACACTACATAAAATTATTCATTTCATAGCTCAATTAGATATGCCTTTCATAGTTCAAATTCAAATTCATTTATTTTGTTTAAGGACAATTCAACTTGTATAACAATAGTCAGTTACGTTGTCATGGAAGTTTTTGTATAATAAAAATAAAATAAAATGGAAAAGCAGTTTTCAAAACACAATTAGTGTAGCACATTTGATATATAAAACGAGAATTGCCGACACTTTTTTTTTTATATATACTCACTGAAATAATTTCACCAGTGTTTCACTTGGAGATGGTGACCTATTATTCAACATATTATGTAATCGAGTAATTTTTTGAGTTGTGGTCCGATCTATAGACAGAGGAGTTATATCAGCTTCCCTAGGCCCCAAAAATCCTCTTCCAGTTAGAGGAGTATCACAGCCTCTTGGGGTTACCTAAAAAAATATTATTTACATACAAGAAATCTAATTTGACACATTTAAATTTTTTTGCTACTGACCATTCCTGTACTATTTCTTGGTGATTCCGGTACTCCATTTTCTCCTGAAAATTAAAAAAAAAATAGCAAATCATACCAAATTTTATGAGAAAAAATTCTTATTTTAAATACTGCAAAACAGACGTGGATTATGGCAAGTGGTGGGGAATAGATCGTGCAGATGTCGTTAAGCCCTATTCAAATATAATTAGTGCTACAAACTGAAGTAGAATACCAGTGGCCTGTAAATTATAACAAATTAATGTGAATGCAAATAAAATATTTGGATAAAGATAATTTTTATCCAATCATCGGTTAATACAAGTAATTATTTGATACCTACATATATATAAAAACAACATAAGATATAAAAAAATCATCACAAAGACAGAGCTGATATATGTAACGCCTCTGAATGGCGCATACCCACCGTTCGCCATTGGTCATCTATTTTGCGGAATAGTTATAACAAGCATTCAAAAAAAGTCAAGTTGGTAATGAAAATGAAAACATGGGGCCTAAGTCGGTGAATCATTTAAACCATTACTGTCAATGTTAATGTCAGATAGCGTGTTTAGAAGAATTTAGGAAAGCATTTCCTAATGTTTGTTCTGATTACAATACATTTCGATGTACTCTGGACCATTCTGTTAAACTCTTCCATGATACAGGCAGTGTGAAATGAAAAAAAGGTCGACCAAAGAAACACACACGTGAACTTACTGAAAGTGTAAAAGAAATCAGGGAAGATGGCATTAGAACTTGTGTGTGTGTTTTGGCTCAAGTAATTGGAGTGTCAGTTGGCACATGCTATACTGTCTTGAAGAAAGACTTGTATCTATTTCCATATCGCCTTACTTGTACCAAAGAACTCCATGAAATCGACTATCCACGTAGAACAGAATTCTGTCAATTGCTTTTGAACAATTTTTATGACAAACTATTTGCCAAAACCTTATGGGTTATGTTAATTCTCAGAATATGGGACTTTGAGGTGCTGAAGTGCAGAAATTTGGTGTGTCGTTCATTAAAAAATAATTATTGGTCCAATTTTTTCTTCATGGAACTTTAACAAGACTGAGATATCTATTCTATACTCTGTTTGAAAAAGGCAGAGGAATAAAAGCTCATTATAGATGCAAATCCTCCAAAAACATGGTCAGGGCGCTTATAAGTAATTTTAAACTCATTTGTATTTTACTTGGGTTATCTCTAATTTTAGAGAAAGTTTACTCAAATTACCCATACTACGACAGCTCTTGCCGCTCTGAACTGTAACTTTGATCTCTGTCATTTACCAGTGTATGTCTTGTTCAAGCCGGCCTGTGAAACAGTAGCCATGTTACGATTATTCATAGTTTAATGAAATTATTGACAGCAAAAGTAAGAACTAAAAACAATTAGATAAATTAAACAATAGACGTTTATTTCATATAAAATAAATTTATTTTGAAAGTTCTCAATCCACAAAATACCAAGAAATAGATTTCTTCTTCACATAGAGACTATTCTAATTTCATAAAGATGTTTATTTTGTGAAAATATTAGCATTTTGATATATTGGTAACAAATCACTAAACATTTTTTTTATAATTTATTTTGCATCGTTTCTTAATAATAATAATAATAATAATGTTTATTTTGGAAAATATACAAAGATTTTACAAAGAAAGTGAATAATGCACCTAAGTTCATAGAGAACTTGTTGTGTGCAACTATTGAATTTACATATTTGTATATTTTATTTTATTTATTTTTTTCTTCTTTTAATAGTTACCTTCAAACAATCCTACATGGATAATAATTGAGTTAAGTAATATGCTGTTCCACTACTTTTAAGTTCAATAAAGGAGGAGAGATAACAATAATATAGAAAAATACTACTTTAAAACCTTTTTAAATAAATCTATATTTTGACATACATATATTAAACTTTGTTTTTTATATTTTTTTAAATTTTGGTTTTGCTTAATAGTATTTGATAGTAGGTTAAATAATTTAATGCCAGTATAGTCTATAAATTTTAGAAATAGTGTATTGTTTGGTTTTGGAATTGTGCAATTTTCATTTGTTACTGATCGAGTGTTATAACTATGATAGAGTGTATTTTTAATTTTACTATTTTTTTTTATAAATCTGAGTACAGATATTATATTATATATAACCCTGCAATATCTAATAAATTTGATTCCATAAAAAGTAAGCGCGTAGGATATAATTTTGGTTTTTTAAATATTATTTTGATTATGTATTTTTGAACAGTTTCCAGACTATTTAAATTAGTTTTATATGTACCCCCCCAAAGCTCAATTCCATAATTAATAATTGATTCAACTAGAGACTTGTATATATTCACAATACTTTTTAAATTTAGTATGTGTTTAAGCCTGTAAAATTTATGAAGTAGTGTTCTCAGTTTAGCGGTTATTTTTTTCAACATGCACATCCCATTTCAAATATTCATCGATGTACAACCCTAAATATTTTATGTGTTCTACCGATTCTATGAAGTCAGTGCAGTTACAATTATCTATATTATGACATTCATGATAAATCAGCTTCCTTATATTGGCTCTATTCGTTGTATTTAAAGAAAATGTTAAAAATTTAGTTTTACTTTTATTTAGAGTTAATAAATTTAAGTTAAGCCATTTTTTTACTAAATGTAAGCCTATCTCAGCTTTCTTTGTAACTTCATTCCAAGTTGAACCAGAGAAAAATAAAGCTGTGTCGTCAGCATATGCAATGAATTTCCAGGAATTTTTAATTTTAGCATTTCGTTTATATATATTTGAAATAGAATTGGTCCTATTACTGTTCCTTGAGGAATTCCGTATTTAATCAGTTTTTCCTCACTAATTTTATCATTATTTGTTACAATTTGATATCTATTTGACAAATAATTCTTAAATAACTCATTACTTATACCTCGAATGCCATAGCTGTTAAGCTTTTCCAGTAATTTAGGGTGAGATACTGTATCAAAAGCCTTTGCAAGGTCAAGAAAGACTACTAAAGGTCTCTGACCACAGTTTAAGGTACCATGAATATCATGTGTTAAACAATAAGTAGCGTCTGTTGTGGAAAATTTTTCTCTAAATCCAAATTGGGTTGGCATGATAATGTTATATTTCTTTAGGTGATCTAGAAGTCTGATTTTTAGGCATTTTTCTACTATTTTAGCAACGTTACTGATAAGAGAAATAGGACGGTAATTTGTTACGTCAAGTACATCACCAGATTTATAAATTGGTTTAATTTTACTCCTTTTTAGACTGTCTGGGAATTTGCCACTTTGAAATATTAAGTTAATATGTTGTAGAGGGTCAATTAAAAAATTACTAGTTTTTTTAAACTATTAATACTGTTCAGTATTTCATTTTCTGAAACTGGATATAGGAATAGGGAATTTGAAAGTTCTTGTCTGCTCCCTTCATACTGATCATTTTTTATTTCTGCATTTTTATTTTTATTTATGATATCTTGTGCCATTTTACTTCCAATCTCAGAGAAATGATCACTAAAACGATTACATATTTGTATGTCATCTGATATTATATTACCATTTTCATTTTTTATCTGTGTTATGTTTCTTTGTGATCGTGTTTCATTAGTAGATTCTTTTATAATATTCCATACTTTTTTCATATCATTTTTTGCCTCTCCAATTTTTTGTCTGTAGTACCTAGTTATTTTTAGTTTGCTTTATTAACTTAGTAACGGTATTTCTAAGTTTTATATCTATTTTTTAGTTGCATATTATTTGGCTGTTTTAATAAAAGATGTTTTAATCTATCCCTTTCTTTCATAGATGTAACAATACCCTCGGTTATCCATGGTTTAAGTTTTTTGATATTATTTGGGTTTTTATAATGAGATATTGTGCAACAGTTTTTTAGATATTTAAATTTTATAATAAATTTATTAGTTGCTGTTTCAACTTCATTTTCATTAGTAACATCGTGCCATGTTTCTCTCTCCAACAATTTTACCAATTTATTGTAGTTGACTTTTTCATACTGATTGTAACTGTTAAACTCTATTTTTTTACCCATTTTTTTATTTTCTACCAAACTCAAAATTGTTGCATAATGATCTGTGATGGCTGTCTTTAAAATAACCGGCAAACTACGGAGCGCCTCTTCATTAAAATTCAAAAATATGTGATCTATACATGAACATGATTCATTTTCTACTCTTGTTGGTTTATTAATTTGTGGAAACAATCCCTTTTCACTCAGTAAATTCACGTAGTTTTGCGTTTCTACTTTTTTTTCCAGTATATTTAATGCTTTTAAGCTCTCAAGCTTTGTAGACTGTAGTCTAGATATCACTAATTTTTCTCTACAATTTCCATAAAAGTGAAGAGAAACAGTAGTGTGCCTATGGTCTTCCTCCGAGTGATTTATTGCTCTCCCTTTTCCAAATACAGTATAATCTCTTCATAAACCAGCTTGCTATGAATGAAATATTTTTTTTGGTTATTTCCAAAAAGTGGAGTCCAAGCACATTAGCGGCCGCAACAGTCAACATGTTGTAAGCCATTTTTCAAGATCGTTTAATTAATCATAATGGTGTACACTAATTTCCTCCAAGACCATGTGATTTCTTTCTGTTTTTTTTTTTAAATTCAATCTTTCAGGTGTAGTGGTATAATGTTACCACCCTGTATATATTAGAATAAGTATTATGTAGGTTAAATTAATTAATTGTAATGTTATGCTTAGGTAGGCTTAGTTATGATTAAGCCTGGCCAAGCGATGGTAGATTCAGGGTCGGGCGCAATACCAATGCCATCGCGCGCTTGTTTACGATGACGATGACACGACACACTTCAGTTGTTATCTGTCGGTCGATGCATAGAGTACTAATAAATAATAAATAATGTTGAGTGTAAAGAGTAGAAAACGACCGTAAGCTGATAAAGTGAATAAATTTATCGGTGAATTTCCGGATTTATTCTATGATGGATGTAATATAATTTGTAAAGTTTGTGACCAAGACTTAATGTGCTGGAATAAATACGGCTGCAAAATTCATGTCAATAGTAACCGGCATAAAAATAAAAAAAATGGCGTGTCTTCTTTGGAACCTCAGTTTATGTTTGATTTACTGTTAATGCTGATTGCCTGTGATGTTCCCCTGCGCATATTGGATAAACCAACATTTCAGGAGTTCTGGAATAAATACAATCCGCAGGTGAATTTACCAAGTCGTTCATCATTACGTAGATATGTACCAAGTGTTCGTGAAGACATTGTAAATAGGATTAAATGTGCATTAAAAAATACACGGCTGTGGTTATGTGTTGACGAGACGACAGATTGTAAAAAAAATTCTATTTTAAATGTTATAGTACGTGTACTCGACCCTGTTAAACCAACATTTCCACTTTTACTAGCTAGCAAGAGACTAACTGCGTGTACTGGCGAAACAATTACGCGGGTGGTGTTGGAGACTTTTGAAAAATTTGAACTGTCAACAAGTCAAGTGTTGATGTTTGTGACCGACATGCTGCGACAATGCATTTAGTGGGCCGTTTTCTTCAAAGAGACGATTGTAGGTTTTTACATGTTAGGTGTAAAGTGCATGCGTTCCATCTTGTAGCAGAAACGATTCGAAAATGTTTTCCAAAGGTAGATGCATTAATAGCAAATACAAAAAAGTATTTCTCAAATCTCCTAAACGGCTTCGAGCATTTCACACACTGTCCTGGTATTCCGGAACCACCAGAGTCGATTTTTACACGTTGGGGAACGTGGTTGAAGGCAGCTTTTTATTATGCTGAAAATTTTCAACAAATAAAAGCTGTGATACTACAGTTCAACCCTAATGAGGCTGCAGCTATTAAGGAAAGCCAGACAAGCTTTTAAGATGCTTCCCTTGAAACAGATTTAAAAACTATTTATAACAATTATAGAGGACTACACGACGCAATAGAAAAATTGCGAAATACTTCGTTGTCGTTAGTGGAATCGCTGCAAATAGTGGACGACGTAAATACACAGCTACAGACTATAAATGACGCAAAAAATAAGCCCGTTATTGAAAAATTCGAAAGTGTATTACAGAAAGATTCTGATTTTATCAAATTAAGACAAACTTGTGATGGTGCATCTACAGCTGCATTAAGTGAGTTCACAGAGTGTTTTACTTATGCCTGTATTACTTCCGTAGATGTCGAACGGTCTTTTTCAAAATACAAACATATTTTTATATTTTTTTCACCACAGCGAACATCGCTTACTGAGACAACTGTAGAAACATATGTGATGCTATAGTGTTTACGAAGTCAATTGAAATTGGTCAGTGTTAAAGCACAGGACTGTGCACACTTAACTTGATATTTTGTCCTATGTATTTAGCAATGGTATCGAGAATCGAATGGTAGTTGAAATTGTGCAGGCGAGTCCGAGACTGGCAATGTAATCAGCCTAAATGAACCATCTACGATTGCACGTGTTTAAAAATAATAAAACGGACAGGCCCACTAGTATAAAAAAAAAAACGTTAAATCGTTTCTCAGCAATCACGTAGACTTGTGAGATGTGCCAACATTGGGCCTTGGTTTGAGGACAATGGGCGACGATTGGCTGGGATCCGGATATTCGTCAGTCCGGTTGGTCGGTGGGTGTTTGAGTTATATCAGTCAGTAGTCAACGTGGACTCGATGTCACCTAGTTATTTATAACATTTGTCCAGTGCAGTGCAGAAATACCTATTATAATATCAAGTGTGGTTCAGTTTATACTAATTGTTCATATTGGTAAATATTTATTACTATATAAAAGGTATTTAAGACATTGTATTATTTACTAATTTACCATGGCTTTCTGGAGACCATTTGAAACAGAGGATAATATAATAACGCCCGAAAATCCCGAAATAGTTGAACCTGTTATTGTCAAAGAAGCCGAAATAAATTTAGAGTTTCAAAATAAAGATTTACACGTACAAAGTCAACGTATTATTTTAATATATATGAACATTTAAAAAGCGAAAATCGTGAAAAATGTGAGAAAGAAATAATAGAACGTATTAACGAATTAACTAAAATATCAAAATCAACAATTTATCGTGTAATTAAAAAAGGAGATGTTATAGATAACGGTACAAATAGGAAACAGAAAAATATGAAATTAAAAAATATTGATGATGCTATCAAAAATGTAATACGGCGTATAATTTATAATATGTATGAAAAAAATATAGTTCCTACGTTAAAAATGATTCGAGAAAAATTAAGCGATTATCCTGATTATAATTATAGTTCTTTAGATACACTACGAAATGTTTTATTAGAATGCGGTTTTAACATAAACAACTTGACAGTCGTATGGTAATTATGGAATCGCGACGTATAGTAGCACTTCGGGTAGATTAGTTGGAAAAAATCAGAGAATATCGTAAACTAAACAGGCATATAGTGTATCTAGATGAGACGTGGTTTGACACGCATGATGTTGTTCAGTATGGTTGGGTAGACGGTTCAAATAATTGTGTTTTAAATACTCCGTGTTCTAGAGGAAAACGCGTTATCATACTTCATGCAGGAAGTGAAAACGGGTTTGTACCTAATGCGTTGCTCTTGTCGGCCAAAAAAATATCGCAGTCTTCTGCAGACTATCACGAAGATATGACAGCCGATCTATTCGAAAAAATGGTTTTCAGAACAGCTTTTACCGAATATTCCGCCTAAATCGGTAATTGTATTAGATAATGCTTCTTATCACTCGCGAATATTAAATAAAATACCAAACATCAGTACAAGAAAGGAAGACATTTTAAAATTCATGAAAGAAAAAAACATGGAAATTCCTGTAAAAAATTCCAATAAAGCGCGAATTACTGAAAAGAATAAAAGAACAGAATTTCAAAAAGGAATATGTTATTGATAACTTATCCAATATACACGGTCATACACTTTTGCGCTTACCTCCGTACTATTGCATATTTAATCCTATCGAGATGGTTTGGGCAACTTTAAAAGATCGTTTGCGAAAATGTAATGACTCTCCAACGTTAAGCGCGGTAGTAGTTGATCATATAAGAGAAGTAATAAATGACCTCGACAATACTGATTTATAGAAAAATTGCGTTCAGCATGTAATTAATAAAGAAAATCAATATCCAACACTACCCCCATTGCGCCGATTATAATTCAACCGGGTAATGATTCCTCTTCAGAAAGTGAGGATTCGGACGCGTCAACTTTTAGCATTTAACTTTTTTTAATATACATATATTTTCAGAACAAAATATTTAGCTATTATATTAGGTATGAAGTTTACTTTTTTATTGTTATATTTCTTGGAATATATTTTATTTAGTTGACAAAAAATTTTAATTTAAGTTACTTTATTCTAGAGACATATTTTAATTTTGTTTTTATTTATGTTTTATCCCAAACAAATATTTATTTTTGTGGTACTAATTCTTTGCTTTGGTTAAGAAACTTACATTTTTATTTTTATTTTAGAAGAAACTTTAATTTTATTTTTTACTATATAACATCCTTGCCCCTCGCTAATCTAACCTGCCACATTCCCTCATCCTGGCAAGGATATGTTCATATCTTCTCGTTGGTCCTTGCTGAGCAATAACATATTTCAATATAGTATGGGTTAACTTTAAAACTAAACCTAAAAAATTTAAATATCTAAAACTGATATATTTAAAAATATGTTATTGGTGAAATGAACAAAAATAGCCTATCTAATAAACAAAAAATAATAAAAATTAATACAATTTTTAAAAAAGTATAACATTTTCTTATAACAAGCATTTCTATTTACCTCCGCCCATGTACAATAAAGAGATGCCGACGGTTTTTGCAGGCTTTTAGTTTTTATACGGTTTCAATTGACTTCGTAAACACTTTACACAGTTATTATAGAAGTGCTCCAGTTTGTGATAACGACAACCAAGCTACTTCATAAATCTGCTTAAGAAGGTGAGTTTTGTACATACTTTTATAAAGTGTACCAGTATTAATAAAATTTATTTCCATTTATTTTATTTATTTATCATTAGTTATCACTTAGATATACAATGTACATGTGTGAAAGTCATTTAAAAGTTTAATAATAATGTGCAGCACTAAGCTTACAAAATATAAGGAAATACATAAAAAAGAACTTAAAGTGAACGAAATAGTACAAAAACATAGATCACAATATATAAAATATGTCTGTTTTTATTATTGTACTTATTCAAGTATTATGATATAATGCATACCCAGTACATCTCTGTAGGATTAATGACCTTGGCCAGGCTCAATAATAAGCTCATAATTTTTTTATTCAATATAAAGGGATTTTAGGTTAAGCCTCATGTTCATGTAGATACCCAACCTTTAATAAACCTTTCTTGAAAATTACAAATTACCAAACATTATTTCAATGTAGTACTTTTATTTTGTACTCTACCTTACATTGTCACTCTAAATGCCAAGGGTTTTAAGAGGTTTTGTTAATAGGGAGAAAATTCAATAAATAAAAAATATATCAATTTAATTTGTTACAGAACTTGCATAAAGTGACGCCAAAATTATAATTTTCAATTTTGTAAGATATCCGACTAACATCATTAAATTAAACCAAAACACACCTCTGCTATTACTAAGAAAAAAAATTATACCTGATTCACAAAATGGTGAAGCTCTAACACCTGCTAAATTTGATTGTTGTTCCAATAATTGTCTTCGATATTCGGCTAAAAATAAAAAGCATTTTTTTTTATTTAGAAATACACTGATCAGTGATCACTGATCACTTATCAGACTCATCACATATTAAACAGTTTGAGGACTTAATTTAAAAATGGTTTTATTTATCCACTTACTAGTTTTAAAAAATGTCGAAAAATCTTATATTGATTTGAATTTTTTTTGCAACCAAAATTTCTGTTTTGTTTATTTCTAAATATCCATTTTTCGAAAATATTATAGTATACAGGGTGTCCCGGTTTTAAACCGACAAACTGTAATCATTGATAGAAAATATGATTTTAAGAAAAAAGTTCCTATAAACCTATGTCCGCAAAAGGTTTATAACCGAGATACAGGGTGTTAAAATTAATTTTTTTTTTGGTTTTCCTTTATATCTTGGAGGGAACGGTTCTATCTACTCCCAATTTGGTGCTGTTGGTAACAGTATCTGGCCTAATAAAAATAGTAAATAATAAAATCATTCACCAGTGGCATATAGAGGATTAAACAGAGACCCTTATTAACTAAAACTTCGACGCCAATGCATTTATGTTAAATTCTCCAATATTTTTCAAATCTCTGGTTAATTTTACATAAAAAAGGACCCTTGTTAAAACTTCACAGGTTTGTTTGATACTTTTCTTTTTAATTTATTACATAAAATGAACTTTTGGCCACTCAATTTCTCTTGTAAATTAATTTAGGAACTCATTTTTCTCTAATTAGTATGCAAGTTTGAGGAACGCCCTAAATCTCAACAATAAAACACACCCTGTACAGTAAATCAATAAATAATTTCCAATAAAAATTTATAAAAAGTTGTTGTGTTTCAATAATAATTAAAAGAAAAAATATAAATTTTCTTTTCTTGTATTTGTTACAATTACCTTGGCTTTGAAATAAAAGGTATTAATAGACACTAGATAACGTGTAGAAAATAAAATATCTGGTTATATCAGCTATTTGTTCACATTGACGAAAAGTATTCTAAATGCATTGAAAATTAGTAATTCTCTTCGCAAATAGTATAAACATTTTATTAATAAAAGAAAAAACAACAAATTATGATTTGGGGATAATTAGATTTTTGTGACCTGGTGTAATATGACATAATGATAGCCTAAAACCAACTCAAAATAAAATGAAACAGTACCTGCCAGTGCATGTTGTGACTGAAGGTCACGGTTCCAGTAAGTATAATAGCTCGAGGTCAAAGAGATTATAATATAATGTTCATGTTATAGGTCGTCAATATAATGAAAATGTTGTTCACGCTAGGTAATAATTCACAATAGCCAATGTTCACGTTATCGTGTCTATACTGTGTTATAAATTATAAAAATGAAAAAGTACATACCAAGAAATATTCTCTCATCGAAATCTCCTTTGTTCAGTAGCTGAGTCTCATAGGCATTAGCAACGTTTTTAAAATTTTGTTCAAAAACATCTCTATTGAAAAGTCCAGTAAAATAGATGGGATCAGCATTCAAAGTTTTATTCTTAATTAAATTAGTTACCATTTTTTTTAAAACATACATTTTCATATGAATTGCATCTGTTAACATTGACGGGCATTTGCATAGGTAACTAATTAAACAAGGTGCATCAGTAGGTATTAGGAAACCAGGGTTAGTCCAATCAGATGGTAAACATTCAAATTGTGGATTTAATAGGTCTCGCCTATCTTCAAAAAAGGCGTTTTTAAATGCCAAATCTATGCAGGCATATAGCAGATGATATGATTTTATTAATTCTGTACTATACTGGGGATCTTCTCCTTTTAATGTAATAAATAAATTCCAAATAAATTCAAATACTTTTGAGGTATTGCATGGAACAGGTCTAAAAATTTATAAATCATAAGTAACTATATTACGATCCATCAATTCACATCTTTGTAAATTTATGAAGGAGTAAAGTGGGCTAAAGTTAAGTGACATGTGTAGCTGGTTTACTATCTCCCAACTCCCAGGTTTGAATCCCGGCTTGGACTCTGACAAAATCAAAGGAAGTGGTTGTGTATGTGTGTTAGGATTTGAGGGTTGTCTAATTTATATGATGTTTTATAGTTATGTTTAATATTACTATAAAACTATTACAATAATAATAATTATTTATTAATTCCAAAGAACTTATTCTCTCATAAATTCGTTTAAGGGTAAAAAGATTGGCCTATTTAAACTTTAGTATTTACCTATACTATTTATTTAATGTAAAGAGCATATTCATATTTATGACTGACATATTAAAACAAAAACATCATTTTAGTACTTAATTAGTTTATATTATAATTACTATTACATTTCACCTTAAAATAGGTACAGCTCCCGCAACATAAAGGTTTCCAATCTGAAATTTTAAATAATTGTTTTCACTGTTTGGCTGTTGGACATATTATACTTACTTGATTGAATGATTGCACGGGTTATGCGGAGGGAAGTAATTTATTGTCTATCTTTAGATTTTATTCGTTACAGAAGAAAGAAGGGGTACATATTCTCTTTTAAATCACAAATGACCTGGAAACCTTTATTTTGCGGTAGCTGTACATGATCACGGAAAATGGTATTCTTTAGTACTAGTCAATTCATGTTATGATCGTAATTAAATATATACAGAGTGTCCCATAATTAAGTATCTTCCATTAAGGGGGTGATAGAACTATAAAAAATAAGTTGAGTTTTGTATATAAACATTTGCCTTCAATCAGTTCATAAGGAAGCTACAACCCCTTAATGGAGGTAAGTACAATATAGTTATTTGCTGATAAATTCGAAACGTCTTAAGTTGCAAATATTAATTTTAGACCATTTATTAATTTCATAATGTTACATATTTTGTCAAATTTTTATCTAAATATCATGATTTGCTGGAGTAGTCACGGAGGAGATAGGGGTGAATTTTCACCATAACTTTTTGTCTTATTTTTTTTTAGACATTTAAAACAGAATGAGGTACGAGTGTTAAAAAATGCATAAAAAAGGTGCTCTGGCAAAATTTCGATGGAAGCCATCGTTTTGGAGTTAGTTGCATTTTAATATTGCAATACAGGATGGCTATACAATAATGGATACATAACTAGGTACATACCTCTACAAAAATAATTCCACAATATTTTTAACTTTATTTTGTAGAACATTTTAAAATATCGCTTTACGCAATGAAGCATGTAATTTAAGGACAAAAAAAAAATTTTTTTTTTATTTATAATAATAATAATAATAATACTTTATTGTCGTATGATCTAAAATGATATTGACGTCATTTTGAAAATTAAATTACGGTATAATACTTAAAATACATAAGAAAAATAAAATCATACTAAATGAGAATACAATTAAAATAATTATTCAAAACAGAGAGTTTTATATCCTAATAAAAAATATCATGTAATTATTTACTATTAAAATACGTGAAGATTACTTGTCGTAATATTCTTGAAGTGAGTAAAAACAGTTGTCTAGAAGGTAGCGCTCATGTCTTTTAATTTGGCTATAAAATTAATATCCTTAAAGGAGGTAGGTAAGTGATTGTAAATACCACTACAAAAACAATAGGGACTTTTGATATATAACGACATATTAAAATTTGAAATATAAATATTAGTATTGGATCTAGTGTTATGAGCGTGCACCGAATTATTTTGTGGAAATTTTCCTTGATTCAATTTAACAAAAATAAGTGCTTGGTAAATAATTATAAAGGGAAGTGGTAGAATACGATGCATTTTAAAAATAGGTCTACATGATTCTAGTGGACCAGCAGAAAAAATTTTGCGTACTATTCTTTTTTTGAATAACAAAAATACGATTCATTTCAGTTGTTTGGCCCCAGTAAATTATCATATAGTTTAACTGAGAATATGCCAAGGCGTAATAGACATTCTGAAAATTTTTGGTATCTAAGATATTTTTTAGATTGACTATTGCGAAATATGCAAAATTTAACTTTTTGGTCAGAAAACCAACATGTGCATCTCAGGTTAATTGATGATCAACGTAGAAACCTAAAAACTTACAGTTATCTAACCTTTCTAGCACAGAGTCATTTAGTTTTAGATTGAATTCAGAAACTTTAGGTCTTTTTGAGAAAATAATGTAGTGCGTTTTAGATGGATTAAGAACAAGCTTGTTTTTATTACACCAAGTATAGAATTCAGAGAGCACCATCTGTGCATTGCAGTAAAGGTCAAATTCTGACTGGGCAGAAATGCCAATGGTGGTATCATCTGCGTATAAAACATTATTTTGTAAGTACTTTTCCACATCGTTGATGAATAATGTAAATAGAAGGGGGGATAGAACACTGCCTTGAGGGACACCATATTTCAACTCTCCCACTTCCGAAAGTTCTTGCCCAATTTTAACTCTGATCTTACGCTTGGTCAGAAAAGAAAGTATCTAGTCATTCATGCAACCTCTAATGCCCATGTTATGCAATTTCTTTACCAAGTATTCAGTATTCACACAATCGAATGCACGAGAGAGATTGAAAAACAAAACTAATGTGCAATTGTGTCCATCTAATTTATAGATGAATTCGACAACTTGAAAAGCTGCAGTATTGGTAGAGTGGTTTTTCTCAAATCCATGTTAATTTGTTGACAACTGTTTATGTTTATTTAAGAAGGTTTCCATTCGGTTAACAATTTTCACAAGAATTTTAGAGAAAGTCATAATCTTATAGATCTATATTTTGTATAATAATTAACATTATTTTAAGTTTGTGTCTATTTGCAGAAGATGATTAAGAATAAAAAAAAAAATTAAAACTACTTAAAACTAACAAACTTAATTTGTCTTGATGTTTCAAAACATTTTCAAAATAAGATTCGCACGTTTATTCTCAGTTAAAATATATCCTCTCTAACATTTCCCGAGTTTCCCATGTATTTGCCCAGTGTTAAATGAATATTCACAAAATAATTATGACATTTCAACAATATTTCAGTACAAAATTGTGCTAATAATATAAAACAAAGGTAAATGCTATAAAAAGAACTGAGAAATTTACCATACTGAGAGCTAAAGTTGTTTTCTGTCATGGTATTACAAGTTAAGGCAAATATTTATATACAAAACTCAACTTATTTCTTATAGTTCTATACCCCACTTTTGAGGAAGGTACCTAATTAAGGTATTTTCAAGGGTGTTCTTTCAATAAAAAAGTGGGGACTACTGGGAACCGGCCGCCATCCTTAAAAATGGCTCCCTCTTCGCAGTTTTTCATAAATAACTCAGTTAATATTAAATTTATCGATTAGAAGAGTTACCAAAATGAAAGTTGGTTAAATCACGAAGAAAATGGTACCACGTGGATTATTTTAGGTATCATAGTTGCTGGGTAAATATTAAAAGTGTCAGTGAGGCTTTTCATTTTACATTTTTTATGTATACACTTCAAAACCAGTTTTGCTGATCATCATCACGTGACACATATTTGTCTGGTGGCCTTAACGTTTCAGAACGCAAATGTCATAACATTGTTGACTAGTCTTGCCGAATCTTTACATGCGTGCGGTCGCATTTTTTTAAAGATTACGGGAAAAAATGGAAGCTGTCACATACATAATTTTATCTGTCAATAAACTTTGATTACAATTAAAACAACTCCCAGTTTTTCCCATAATTTAAAAAAAAATACAACCGCATGCAAGGAAAGATTCAGCATGACTAGTTAACATGATATGACATTTGCATTTTGAAACGTCAAGGCTACCAGACAAATATGTGTCAGATGATGATCATCAGCAAAACTGCTTTGAAGCGTATACATAAAAAATATGAAATGAAGAACAGCTCCGACCCTTTTTAATATTTACTCAGCAACTATACCTACAACACCCAATGGTACCATTTTATTCATAATTTAACAAACTTTCATTTTGATAACTGTCTTCTATTCAATAAATTAGATATTAGCGTTATTTGCGAAAACTGTGAAAAAAGAACCATTTTCCAAGTTGGCGGCCCTATCCACAAAAGTTTCACTTCTATTTTACTGATTGACTCAGTTAGCCCTTTTTTCCCCACAAGTGGGTTAATTAGGCATGCAATATGAAACTACAAATCACTCCTAAACATTTTCTACTGAAGCTAACAAAATAAAATACAAAAAAAATTAACATATTCTAATTTAAAACAGGTTTAATAGTGAAATGAGAATGATTAGTATTTTCTTTTTGTAGGGGCGACTAACTATAATTAAACATATTTTCAATTGAGTTCTCCATTACACACTCGTTATTATCTATTTTTCTGTCCATCAATGCATAGAAAATAAATAGATACATAGAGTGCATTAAAGTTTAGCCATGGAAAGGTTATTGTATAGATGAAGTAAGGTTAAAGTGCTTTTCAATGATATTTTAACACACTGTACTTGGACTCTTGGCTAAAGAGAGTATGTATACTTTCAGTCTAGCAAGTGGCCTCCTCCAGTTTATTTAAAATTACTAAAATATGATTATTATCTGCAATAAGGTAACTTTACCATAGTTACTATTAGATATAGTAATAAATTTTAAATTTCGTTCAATAAAAAATCATACCTCTGTTTTCTGTTTCTATGTTGTTTTGATTGATCAAGCTCTTGTGGGCTCGGAGAAAGAAATATCTTAGAAAAAAATTGGATAGTATTCCTTAAACGTACTATATGCTACTCCAAAGGTGTCCTTCAAATGTGTTATCTTATTATGAAACTCTTCTGGAAGATGTGCCATTTCCGCCCACTTATTAATATTACAGAAAAACTGTGCAAAACTGAAAAAAATAAAATTTAAAAATAAATTAACCAAAATAAATGATCATATCTACCTTAAATTGCTGTGTCTGAGAAGACTAGTTAGATTTATACAGTTGCCCTCAACTACACTGGCTCCTAACGTTGGTGTTTCTATGCCTCTGGACGCTACAAAAATAGAACACCCTAACCAATGTAGTGAATCGCCCTAAAAATATAGATATGATAATTACAGATAATTTATTATTAAACAAAACAATAGCAACCTCCAGTACAAAATTTTTATTTATACTCTTAAAGTTATCCCAAGAAGTTGTAATGGTAACTGGGTCCAAATTTAATTTATTACATAATTCCATATGTTTTTTATGTAATTGATCTTCTCCTTCTTCAGGTAAAACCATTTTAATTATAAAATTTGTAATAAAATTAAAACACAACACAAACAGCGCAATTTTTGTCCACCTCAATGCTTTCTACACTTCTCGACAACGCCTACAAAAGGCGGGAAACTGTCATTTTTATTTTAGAAGTTTTGTGCCTTTTGTTACTGAAAGGCGGGAATACTACATGAAACATAGTTTGTGTAATTTTAAACTGATTTCATATGTTTTTACCAACACACGCGGTAAACTTTTTTTTATACATAATTTGGTGATCTACATTTCCGTGCGCAATATTTCTGAAAACATAACCTATATATACACATACATAACAAAATACAAAAATATCAAGCAAAATTCAAAGATATTGCTCTTAATATTTATATTATCACAGCCATAAAGATTATATCATTTATATGAGATACAGAGTAGATTTCATGTTACCGCCAGTTAATCTATAAATATTTTTTTTAACTATGATTGAATAAATTTTCACCACTGACAGTAAAAGTAAAAGACCGCCTACATTTTACTCACAGAATTATAGACTAGATTATAACTAGAAGTGAAAAAGCATGTTGGAAGCACAGAATTAAAGAATTAGAAGTGAAAAAGCAAGTTGGATAGTTAAAGGCCGGAAATGACGTAAGAATCCGGCAGTGAATTTGCGCAATGCAAATTTATTAAAGAAATCTGTTTGTAAATTTCTTTTAGAGCAACAATCATGGGCGTCGCCTCTAAAATTTCCAGGGGAGCAAATATTTTTGTAGGATAGAATAGAAAATTATCTGAAAAATAGTAATATAAAAATATTTGTTTTGTTAGCATTGCTGCAATGTATCTGCATTGGCATTCGATTTAATTGCCAAGAAAGCGTATACTGTTTTTGTTTATATAAGAGCGCGTACATACAATAGATATAAGATAATTGTTTTTTTGCTCACCTTTGTTAAATTCCTTTATCGGTGCCCGGCAGTATCGGTGCATTTAGTAATTAATAATAGGTATTCTGTTGAGTTCGCTTTGTTTTGATGAATAAACGGCTTAGGACTGTCTACGGTCTTCCATGGGTCAAGAAAGATTCTTAACCCTAACTATTCTATCCACAGAACATGAAATGTGTGAAGCAACAATTTGAGCAATGTTATTAAAAATATTTCAGAAATCAAAGCGCGAAAAATGCTATTTTAATAAACTGTAGTTAAAAAACTCCGAAACTAATGCAGAAAGACTACAATAATTTAAATACTAGTACAATAATATTTGTTTTGTTAGCATTACTGCAATGTATCTGCATTGGCAGGCGTATACTGTTTTTGTTTATATAAGAGCTCGGCACTTGTACAATGTAACCAGTAGATATGATAATTGTTATTGTGTTGCCTATACATGCGTCAGTTTATTCTTTTATCGGTGCCCGGCATTATCGGTGCTTTTAATACTTGGTAATAAGTATTCTCTTATATCTAGTGCGCTTACTTTGTTTTCTACTCACATGATATGGTGTGGAAGTAAAATAGACTAAAATAAATAAAAACCGTTGAAAAAAAATTTCTTTTTTCGTATAGAAACAAAATATTGATGTCTTTGGGAATAATTAAATTTAGTACAAATTATATTTTGCATTATCCTTAATATTCTTACCAAAAAACAACTTGTGCATTTTTTTTGTAATGTCAGAAAACACCTCGAAAAATACAAAAATATGATTTGCATACCTACATAACAAGTATTTTTTTTATTTTCGAGTACCCCTGTAATTTAACAATAATTAAGATTAGTGTAAATAACAAATTTTTATTTTATACAGGGTAAGTTTTAAATGCGTAGTTATATTTTAACCGTCAATATATTTCATCGAGTACAATTGATTAGCACTGTCAAAACATTTTTTGAACAAAAAAAATTTTGAATTTCTGATTATTTTTTCGTCCTCTAGCAACTGACATTTTGATGGTCACTGGATATCTCTCTAAACGCCATTCACAGAAATAACGTACCTGAAGGAAGTGTTGCCACTGCCAGTTCGTTACAATTCTATTTTAAATTAGTACACAACTGGTAATATCCGGTTTGAATTATCTTCTAAAAAATGAAACAAAATTGAAAATACTCATTTTATAAAGAAGCATTTACTTTAAAGAACGGAAAAGCAGATTTGTCTACTTAATACATGGATAGCACAGAAACATCAGCTGGCCGCAAGGTCGATTCACTTCTGTTTCGTGAATCGATCGAAGTCTAAGCCTTAAATTATTAATTGCTATCTCATCTACAATGGAATTATTTTTTGTCCAGTTTAGCCAATAACAAAAATTTTAAATAAGAAATTGTTATTTGTTGCCCAGCAAGCACCACTTGGAGGTATAAGCTTTACCTGCTAGGAAAGAAGTGGTTGAGGTGTTAGCTTTATTGGGGCCATGTTAGTAAAATCAACAATAAATTCTTATAACAAAAACTTACACTTCTTTATAAATAAATAAATTAAACCATAAAAAATTCTAATACTGAAATAAATAATAAAAAATTGGTATTCTTCACATACTTAATTAAAAAAAATCTCTTCTACATTTAAATAAACCACATACTCTGGTACACAATAAAAATAAATCAATAATAATAATCAAAAATTAAAAATACACTAATAACCATTAAATAATATTAGTTTCCGAGAATTACACTAATGACTAATAAAAAAGATCACACTTACAATGTCTTTCCATGGACGAAATATTCATTGTTATCACTGCACTGCACTAGTAAACACTTGAACTACAATTTAAAATTAATAAACAACAACCTATAACACTCGACGAATTGGCACTATCACTCCCTACACACAAACATAGCAAAACAACTGTTGACTATGATACGCCAAATTCATGAATTAGTCTTCTTGTACTTGTACCAGGATTTTCTTCAACCGCTTTCAGAAGTTCTAGTTCGACATCTATAATCCTATTTGTAACTAGTCGTCCACGATTGTGATTTGGAGGCATAATACTTCTAAAATCTCGTAATTGTTGAACAGTTGCTACGAATGTATTTTCATGAGGGGCTTCGTCAAGATAGCATTCCACGTAAGGCCGTTTTCCTAGTCAAGCATTTTCATGGGCTTGAAAATATACCTTTAACATATCCACCCACTCAGCATTAGAATAATTATTCGCCATTGTTATCACTACATTTCATCAAACGAACAAATTATAAATAATAAATAACGGTAACACAGTAACTAAAAACTCTGATTCACCAAATTTCAAATATATAATTCGAGCGATGAGATACGATGCGAGTACAAGCGCACTTGAACATATGTTAAGTTGTTTGCCGTCGGCGGTGTTTTGGTCGTGTTGATCTGCGGAATGTAGGTGTCTATTAGCTAATGCCATTCGGAGTTGTATTGTCTTGAGTGCAGAACCCGATTATGTTACGTTAACATTTTTAATTTACAATTGAGAATTGTATAGAAATAAGCTGCCAGCCAAATCGATTATTCATGATTATGAATTTTGACTCGAGTTCCCAAATGTCACCGAGCCAAGCCATCGATGTCGATTTCTCCACTTCTCGATCTCTATCCATGTACACTTCGCATGATCATTCGATTATTAAAGGTATTCGATTATTGAAATCATTCGATTATGCCCAGCACTCAGGTTTGTTTGTTATCGGAAATCTTTAAATCGTACCAACTTTTCATACAAGATTCTACTAGAAATCAGAAAACTGTACTAGAATGCTTTTTTTTGAAAGCGTTATTTTGTGAAAAAAAAACAGTATAAACCGAGACCTACTCTTGCGAAACTAACTTGGAAGAAATCGTATTGTTTTTCTGTAAAACATTTTTGACAGTTGAACATAATTATTCTGGTGACAAGAAGAAAACAATTATGTTACCAAAGGGACATAAGTCCGCGGAAAATCCAAAAAAGACAGCAGAAAGAAATGTTTTAAGAGTAGTCTATCTTTTTCTAAAATAATTTCGTAATCAAAACGAGTATTTCTGCGTTACGAACGCGTTGACACATGTTTACTAAAAATTAATGCTGATTACTAATTGGTTGAATACAAATTTCCTGTTCTTGACAAGTGAATCATGTTTTTAAGACGAGCATTAGTTGTTCATTTGTTTATTGAAATACTGCATAGAGGAACAAATTATGATAATGTACTAGAATCTAGTACAATTATTGTACTAGAAATCACAACCCTGTCAGCACTAATATACTGAACGAAAACATAAAGCTGAGCATGATGTTCACGTGATCAGGTCGGACTGCGGAACGCTTCGTTTTCCTATCGGTCTACCGGAAATAAAATCAAGGAAAACGAACCCCGCTTATTTTACAGAATTTTAATCAGGCACGTCATGTATAAGAGTGGCCAGTTATTTGATTTATTTGATTTTTATTTGTGTACCGTTATGGCTATTGTTTTGTGTCCGGGTTGTTTAAATACGGAACAAAATGTCTGGTACCGACACTGCAGATGAAATGAGAAATATTGTTGACTTAAGTCCACTAGAAATTGGTTTAATGTTATTGTAGTTCTAAATCCGGTCCTGATCAGTTTCATCGTTTACGGCGACACAGTCAGACTGTAACGACGATCACGTGCAAGCTGCGTGCATGTGTCTGTCTTGGAAATAAATAGACTATTGTAGCATCGTTGTTGACATTAGGTAAATCGAGGATAAGTTTGGCTTCGATTTAAGCTTTTATTTCAGTTTTGCGATATTTTAACAGTGCCTAAAAGTGCTTTTTTAGTAATAGAATAATTGTTGTCACAGTTTGGATTTTGTTTACAAATAAAGTTAGGTAATTGTTTTTATTTAGTGAATGAACCGTTTTTTCATCTTAATTCATACAAATATGCTTGATGAATGATGATGTGTGTGATAAGAATCGCCTGCCGACTGTGATGTGGAATATGAATCGTGAATTAGTCGGTAATGTAATGTACGTAATGTAATGTGTAACTCGCCCATTGACCTATCAGGTCAAGGAACCTGCCAAACATAGTTCAATGACTATTACAAGACGATTTATTTATTAATAAATTACAGAGTTACTTCAAATTATTGTAATCGCATGGTAAGTAACTACTTGTTAAAAAATAATAATCCTTTTATAAATTTTGAAAAAAACGCAATTAATATTATCAGTAGCATTTTATAAGTTTACTGTTCATCGGTTTTATTTGTATGTCCCATACGAAACACTTAAATGAAATGTTTATTGGTGCAGGAAAAAAAGATATTTAACATTTTTAAACAATATTTCAAATGGAACTTTTAATCCTTTAACTAGATAATTATTTTATCCAAAATTATTACATGTTCGTTAACGAACTTACTGCTAGGTGATAAATTGCATAAGAAATGCGGCAACGCTGCTTCAAGTCAATACTTTCAGATAAAATGAGGAATGTTTCTAGTAATCAGCAGTTCCAAAACAATTTCAACGTATTTTTTTCGAAAATTGATAACTCCATTTTACGTGAGAATTAAGAGAAAAAAATGTATCAGTGGGTTACTACAGATGTCAAGAATCGATGGTTTAAATATAATTACACACTTAGTGCAAATTCCAACAAATTTTTTAGAGAGAAGAATATCGATATGGTATTTTGCACAGATAAAGTTACATAATTACCTATCAGGATCACGAAGAAAAGAAAAAAATCAAATGTTCCAAGGGTACTTTTTTATTTTTACAGCTTTTAGAGTTCCTTTATTCTACTCTGACGAAGTAGGTACCATTTTCATTTAAAAAACCTTTTATGACTAATGACTAATTTGTAATTGGTCTACCAACACACACACATTTTAAAATTTATCCTGTAATATTTTTAAATTATATAAAATAGATGCAGAAGCATTCGTCTAAATACAAAACTAAAAATTCACACTTTTTATCCTATTTCCTATTTTATTTATAATTTAAATTTGCATTCTTAAAATTACTTCATTAATGGTTCTAATTTTTGCCAAAACAAAACAATAACTTATATACTAAAATCAATAAATTATATGCTTGCATATAGGAAATATGAATAACCTTCCGAACTACTACAATAACTGTGATTTTGCATTTATTTATTATTTCGCTGATATAGATAAATATAACATACAGTTCGTCCATCCGTAATAGACACTCAAGGAATGCCAAGAAAACTTGTCCGTATGAATCGAAAATTAGGCAAGCACGTTATATTTATATTTATTGTTTTAATGCACTTTTAATTGTTAATTCGAGTTCTCATAGTTTTTTATACTCCAAATTTTTTAAAACTTAACTATGGTATCACCAACTGTTTTCTTTGCATTCCTTTCGACCGTCTATTACGCTATTACGGGTTGGCGAACTGTACACTTCGCTTTGACGACTACTACTGATTATTACGCACTCTTTTAACTCTTTTCGTCTTTTTCACCCCTAGATTACCAATATCGTTCTGGTTTTGAATTTGGAGTAGCGTTTCAGAAAGTGGGTCCAGTATTACACACGATGTTGTAGTGGTGCAGGAGTGGATTTTGATCACGTGGTCATAGGGTAAGGAGATCAAATGATTATACCTGAACAGAAAATCCTCCAACTGTCAAAACAGAAGTCCAACAATTATTTTATCATCTTTTCAACTTCAACAGTTTAAATAAAGAGTTGTTGTGTGTTTAAGATCTTTAGATGTTATGCGCTTTTCAGTAGTTAAAAGTTTCATTTTACTGATTTAGAGAATGCATGGAATATTAGCGATAATCCACTTTGCTTGAGAAATGATCTTGGAGGATGATTAATCGAATAAATGGAGTATTTTGGAAAAAAAAATCAAAATTCAACCAAATGCCTCAAATTCCACCTCACGAGAAGGGACTTTTCAAGTGAACTCTTTTCGCGCTACTCCGCAATACCCAACGACACAAATATTATACTATTCACTTCAAACGAAAAACTCGAACGATTTTGATACTCTAGGAGTGAAAGGAGTTAAGCGACTACGTGACGCGGCTCTGTAACGTCACCCACGGCGAAGCCTGCCAACAAGGGAGAGATAAGCTACTGATAATTGTTTACAGTAAACAATCACTATGCTATCAGTGGGCGCGTTTAGCGAACATAACTGTTGTGAGGTTGACCAGTAGCAGTTCGCTAAACGAGACGGTTGACTATGCACTAACTGGAAGCTGCTGCTCAACGTAGTCAGTGACAAGTTTTTCTAGTTTCTAGCCAGCACAGGTTGTGAAATGCTATGCCTTCGATCATTGGTCGAAGTGCTATGCTATGGTATAACCTCAAAAATAATATGAATGGTATCGCCGACGATAATACCTACAATTTATGTTTTAAATGATTATATAATAAACAAATTTAACCAAAATGTTCCAACCACTTACAAATGTACGTTTGAAATTTTATTTAAAATTTGGAATATTTATGTTGACAGGTTGTTTTCCGCTTCCTTCCAGACCGTTTAGCGAAATTACAATTGTTAACAGTAATAATAACTAAACGGGCGCTAATTCACAGCAGTTGGCAAACGCACTCAATAAAATTGTCAGCACAGCACACCGAAACTGGCCTCTAAAATTTAAATTGTTTTTGTGAAAGGGGGATTAGAAAAGTTTATTATATCGTCATCTTTTGATGTATGAAAATCTTCAGTTTAAAGAAATTAATGGTAGATATCATTGGCATTATGTTTTATGGTCGAAGCGGTGAACCATATATAGTGTATAATCTTTTGCTTAAAATAAAAATGGCAATTTCCGGTTAAATCGGAAGTAAAAAATATGTATGTGATACTATAGAAAAATACAATTTTGTCTATGATGTGATACGCATTCAGTGGAATATCAAATATTTACCTCCCCATTAATATACACAAATATATACATTTTTGTACTTTTCAGTTTTTTGGCTATAACTTTCTTATTTGATGTTTCTTCTTTTCGCATTCAAATTTTTCAAAAAAAAAAACATAATCATAGTTTTGGAATTTTTTTCCTAGGATAAAAATCAAAGAATGAAATCGAGGAAGGCAAAATAAATGATCACCTTGTACGATAAATACATACCTACTTAATGAGGGTTAACGCGCTGGAATTCACCACGAGAGGTGCTAGTGTACGGAAAGGTCAATGTCACTGAACGTTAATGTTTACATGGCTTTTTTAACGGTAGTTTTTAGTAATTTTTACAAAAAATAGCTGAAAAACATTTAACACAATGATCGCAGAAGAAGAAAGTAGTAATTTACTTGCTCAGTAGGAAAATTATTGTACTCCTCAGAAGTGTCTTATGTCAGTTAGGTTATAACAAGAATGAGCATGATGAAAACAACGAATGTACATGATTATTACTCACGATTTTCTGTAGTAGACTCCTTTGGTAACCCATAATCGTCAGGAATAAAATGTTTCTTACAAACATACGAATGTTTTGAAGGAGTAAAGTTATCTCTATCAACCACTGTTTTAGGCGAGTTTTGTCCCTCGGAAGCATATCCGCCTTTTGTTTCCGAGCAAAATGGAACTGCACAGCATTGAGGCACAATAACAAGGTTTTTTATTTGCTGGTGTACGAAATAATTATAATAAAACACTATAAACTTTTCCCGCGCCTAATAATAACTTTTTACACGACCTTACTCGACCAGTGGCGCCAACTGGTGAGCCTGAAAACGTTAGCCCTCATTGGTATTATATAATATATTAACTTAATGAATTAAGACGTGTGTGTTTTGAAATAAGAAAATCTTTGCATATGTAGTTGCTTGCTAAAAAATCAAAAAATTGTATTTAAATCAGATTTTTTTAAATATGTGGCCAAAACTCAATTTTAAATCGCAGAAATATTCTATGCATAATAAATACATTTTTCTATTCATTTATAAATGTTTTTGCCAGCGGCGGTTCTTCTATAGGGTCATTTGGTCAATGACCTCCTACATACAAATAAAGAAAATAGAGCTATTCATTTTCTGAAGTTTAAAAAATATATAATATATATATTTTTAAGAATATTAAAAATATATGTATTATATATTTTTAGAACCGCCGTTGATTTTTGCAGTAGAACGTTTATCATCGAGTTAAGTTGGCGTTATTACTTGAAAGGAGCATAAATAACTTCATTGTGGATTAGGTGTATTATTGATCCAATTATTTATTTGGCCTTTTATATTGCGGCACATAAGAATTAATTATTTAATTTACATTTTTCGCCTTAACTTTTATCTGTTCGCTCCACTGCAATATAATAAATAATCTCATCAGTTGTTATCCATCAGTCTCACGCCCTATTTCAAAACAGATA
The DNA here is from genome assembly GCA_029963845.1 of Rhamnusium bicolor. Classification (NCBI taxonomy): domain Eukaryota; kingdom Metazoa; phylum Arthropoda; class Insecta; order Coleoptera; family Cerambycidae; genus Rhamnusium; species Rhamnusium bicolor. The sequence continues at coordinate 42,280 of JANEYF010004739.1, forward strand.
CAAGTTTGATCAATAAACAAAGAATAAAATAAATATTTTGGTGTTATGGCAAACTGTGGACAAGAACAATCTACGTTTAATAGTGAATTATATAATTTAAGGTATGTATAAAATATTTTTCTATATTTCTTAAATAACTAATAGGTAACTTTTATTATTAGGTTTATTATTTTAGTTTTGATTCCGTTGAGGAGGATTCGGATAATGTTTGGTTTAGTCTTATACAGAATTTATCATATGATAAATTAGAGGCACTTAAAGCAATTTTTAAAGAAAGAGAAAACACTGATACAATAGGTGCAAAAATCGGTTTATGCAGGGATGAATTTTTAAATACAATTTGTTCTTTATATGGTACCTATACGGTAAAATTATATAAAATTATTTTTATTATTAATGTATTGTTTCTTCCAGGAAACTCAAAATATGCATTGCAAAGTCTTATGCTTTTTGACAACATTGTTAAGGATTCTATGTCTACAGTTACATGGAATGTTTTTCTAGATTTTTTAATAAAAAACATAGGTCCTAAAGTGGATGGGAAAGCTTTGTTAACTATTAACAAAATAGAATGTGTTCCTCATACGAAGGTATTTATATATTTAAATAAAAAAATATGCTATACGTTTTTAAAGTTTCGAACACAATTTTAGATTTTTTAATTAATGTATCGAATAATAATTGAGTAAATTAACAAAAAAATATATTTTTAAACACATCGTCAATACAAAGACAACTTGAACTAATGGAAAAGTATACTGATTAAACGACCGTCCAGTATTCCACACCAAATATTCACCTTTTGCGAATTTTGCTTTTTGCAGTTAATTGTAAATACGATACTGGGCAAAATTTTTTTCTATTTCTTGCATCACATATGCTTTATGCTATAACAATTAATCACTTACAGAATTTGTAGAAAAATCTCTTCTCTTTAGAACTATTAAATAAATTTGATTTTAACGACTCAATTTTAGCGGCGTGTGCCCGTGTACCTCGATTACTATACATTTTTTGGTTGTAATACCATAAGTGCATAAAAATTACCAAAAGTTCTGAAAAACGTGTGGCATAAAAACCGCATGGGTTTATTTTCGTCGTTGTTTCAAAGTTAAAATAGCCCGACTTCGAATGAGGAGCCCTACACCTTACAGAATAAAAAAAGATGAACACTACATTTTTATTTTTTTTTTTTTTTATTTATTGTAAGTAATAGTACAATTATTGTAATTTCTAACGCAATGGTTCTGAATGTTTGTGTTTAAGCATTGATATATGCGATTTAGAAATTAAATGTACTAAGAATGCGTCATCACAGTTGAAATTTCAGTGTTGAATTTTCGCTGCTGTATTTTCAGTGTGCAATTTTCACCATGTCTAAATGACGTCAATATCAGGTCATCTTAATGACGGATTGATGTCTAGGATTACGTATATATGACGTCTACACGACGGGCCTAAGTCACATTTCATGATAAATAACGTCACAATATGACATTACACGACGTCCTGCATTGATATATCACTTTAAATGACGTGTATACGACGTCACGAAAACGTGACCACTACTGACCTAATGTTACGTAGATACGACGTCAATTTATTCCTGAAGAGGGTTGGAACCTTTGGCGCAACACTTGCACAGAAACAGTTTCCACAAACACCAAAACAATATATACTTCACTTCGACACGTATTTCGACAACCACGTTGTCATCATCTAGAGATGATTAAAACTGAAGGTGACCTTTAATCATTTTCAGATGATGACAACGTAGTTGTCGAAACCTGCGTTGATGTAATGTAGTGTGTTTCGCTGTTTGTGGAAAGAACTTCAGTGTACGTCAATTTATAACACTGGTGTCTAGATGAGTGGGAATGTCAGTGAGAAAGAATAAAAATAATAGAAATAAACAAATACATCATGAGGACCTGACAGAAGTAGTGATATTTAACAAAATGTTAAAACTATTTAAAAAATTAGATTTCGGTTCTTCATCATTGGTCCAAATATATTATCTATTAACTGTAATCTTTCATACCAGAGCAATACTACTAACGGAAGTTAATAATACAACAGTTGTTTTTGGTTAAGTTTAATTTTAAACAGTTTAAAATAACAACTATAATACTATACAGAAAATAGTCTGTAATATACATCCAGAGCTGTCACAATTACCCATTAAAAGTAATTGAAGTACCAATTACCAATTATCAATCAAAGTAGTAAATATTTCCATTACCAATTATTCCTCATTTTACACAGTACTTCAAGTATCAATTACTCGTCGAAAATAATATATTTTTTTTCAAGTAAAGGAATTCAACTACTTTACCTTATACTTCAATTACTCTATTTAATTGGATTACTTTGAATGTAACTGAATTACCAAAAATAATTAAAATATCGACTGAAAATAAAAGAAATTCAAATACCTACCAAAAGAGGCACAATGTGCATGTATTTTTAAATAATTATTAGGTCATTCAAACACGTATGTGGGTAATATTCTACCAAGCTATTTTACATATACAGGTACTAAATTTAAAATAAAATTTGCAAGTTTATAAGAAATTATTGCGTTGACAAGAAATGGTCTACACACAGACATACATACAGACAGACATTTTTTATTCGATATTTGAGTTGAACGTGAAACGCATTTCTGTGCAAAAATTTTGTTTCTACAATCATTATTAAAAAATGTTGTCAGTGTAACTAATATTAATAGGTATTTGCTTAAATCAAATAGGTAAAATAATAGATATTGCCAATATCGGAGATATAGTACAGTGAGCACGTAAAGGTTGGAATAAATTCCGTAAAATCGTTACAAAGCAAGTGACAAAAATTCGCTCAGACACGTCGATTTTTAAATTCATTTCTTAATTTGTTTATTAAAAAAAATTTTTACATACTTTTTTAAAAAGTTATGACGTCATCGGCAATTTTCTTAAATAGCAACCCCCATTTTTAAAAATTTCATTTGAAAGAGCACATTTTTCTGCATATAGTACGTTAAATTCTATGGCATGTTGCACGACGAAATTATCGAAAAAAAAATCTTAACTACTTTTAACAGTTTAATAAAACAGAAATACAAGAAATAATAAATCCAGTAAAAAATAATTAAATTAAATGTTCAAATTGCGTACCATTTACTTCTTGACAATGCCCAAACCGAAATTCAAATTCTCGCAAAACGTTAGTAAGTGTTTCGGGTCCAATTCTTCCACATTCGTACCTAATTCTGTCTTTTAAGTCTTCAATGTTATTCGGTCTATTAAAATACACTTTGGATTTAAGGTAACCCCATAAAAAATAATCCAATGGAGTTAGGTCCGGAGATCTAGCTGGCCATTCTAATGAACCGCGTCTACCAATCCATCTGTCTGGGAAAATTTCGCTTAAATAATTACGCACTATTACCGAATAATGCGGTGGTGCGCCATCTTGTTGAAACCATATGGAGTTCTCCGATACATTAGGGTTTTCGCCATTTGGATACAGTGCGGCAAGTCCCGGTATTATGTTTTGTTGGAGCAACTTCAAATATTTTACACCATTTAATGACCCGTCAATAAAAAATGGACCCAAAATTCTAGTCCCAACAATTCCAGCCCACACGTTTACTTTCTGTGGAAACTGGGTATGTACCATCCAGTGTGGATTTTCATGTGACCAATATCGACAATTTTGCCTATTTACAGCGCCATTTAAGCAGAAGGTGGCCTCATCAGAGAAAAGTACTCGACTTAAGAAATGTGGATTGGTATTACATCGTTCCATCATGGTTTCGCAAAACTGTACTCTGCGGTCGAAATCATCTTCGTTAAGCTCGTGAACTAAAGTTACTTTATATGGGTGCCATTTATTCTTTTTCAATTATTTTAAAACAGTCGACTGACTAATTGACTGCTCTGCTGCGACTTCGCGACTTGGTTTGTAAGGATTGTCCTCCATTGTCAGTAAAACATCTGTTTATTTTCTGAAATTGCAGGACGACCTCTCGTATAATTATCTCTTACATGACCACACTCTCGGAACTTATTTTCTATTTTGCTAACAGTTGATTGTGTAATTGGTCGATCAAGGTATTTATCGTTAAATAATTCAGTAACCCGAGTTTGTGTTCGGGACATGTCTCTACAACCAATCATCACCAAATTCTCAATTCGCTATCTCTCACTTAAACGTTTCATTATTAAAACTTTAAATAATGCGACAACTGAATGTGAGTAAATGTGAACTAACGTGACAGCCAGGTCCGCGTTTCTACGTAGATGAAAAAAAGCGTAAACATGAAAAAAGTGTAAGTCGTAAAACAGTTCCTCTACCAGGGTTCGACCATAAGTAAAACACGTGTGTGCTATTAATGTTAAATTGTTTTTTTTTTCGATAATTTCGTCGTGCAACATGCCTTAGAATTTAACGTACTGTATGCAGAAAAATGTGCTCTTTCAAATGAAATTTTTAAAAATGGGGGTTGCCATTTAAAAAAAATTGCCGATGACATCATAACTTTTTAAAAAAATTATGTAAAATATTTTTCTTTAAATAAACAAATTAGGAAATGAATTTAAAAATCGACGTGTCTGAGCGAATTTTTGTCACTTGCTTTGTAACGATTTTACGGAATTTATTCCAACCTTTACGTGCTCACTGTATGTATAACATATATTAATATTTAAAAAATAGTAAAGAACAAATTTGTTATTTAACATTTACTTACCTTGCCAGGCAACTTTTTAAGAATTAAAAACACAAGGACACAAATAATTAAAAACATGGTTTTCTTGCAATCACAGCTACTGTATACTGTGTAGTGCACTGGATAACTGAAAGAAAACGAAAATACTGTCAAACGACAAGCTCAGACAAGTTATTAAAACCGAGTGCGTTGCGATTTTTCTCGGAATATTTTCGATACAATATCAATTATTTTAAAGTAATTAAAGTATCTGAAAAGGAATTGAATTACGCAAAAGGAATTGAATTATTTGTTCAGTACTTCAATTACCAAAAACAATAAAACAATTACCAACTACAATTACTTTTACAAAAGTAATTCAAATACCAATTATTTTAAGGCGTCCAAAAAAAGTAATCGAATTAAAGTAATTTAATTACTTAAAAATAATTAAATTACTATTTCAATTCTTTTAATTGAAGTACCTGACAGCTCTGTCAGAGCTGTCACAATTACCCATTAAAAGTAATTGAAGTACCAATTACCAATTATCAATCAAAGTAGTAAATATTTCCATTACCAATTACTCCTCATTTTACACAGTACTTCAAGTATCAATTACTCGTCGAAAATAATATATTTTTTTTCAAGTAAAGGAATTAAATTACTTTACCTTATACTTCAATTACTCTATTTAATTGAATCACTTTAAATGTAATTGAATTACCAAAAATAATTGAAATATCGTCTCGAAAAAAAAAAAAAATTCAAATACCTACCAAAAAAAGAGGCACAATGTACATGTATTTTTAAATAACTACCTATTAGGTCATTCAAACACGTATGTAGGCAATATTCTACCAAGCTATTTTACATATATAGTTACTAAATTTAAAATAAAATTTTCAAGTCTAAAAGAAATTATTGTGTTGACAAGAAATGGTCTACACACAGACAGACATTTTTTATTCGATATTTGAGTTCAACGTGAAACGCATTTCTGTGCAAAAAATTTTGTTTCTACAATCATTATTAAAAAATTTTGTCAGTGTAGCTAATATTAATAGGTATTTGATTAAATCAAATAGGTAAAATAATAGATATTGCCAATATCGGAGATATATGTATAACATATATTAATATTTAAAAAATAGTAAAGAACAAATTTATTATTTAATATTTACTTTTTAAGAATTAAGAACATAAGGACACAAATAATTAAAAACATGGTTTTCTTGCAATCACAGCTACTGTATACTGTGTAGTGCACTGGATAACTGAAAGAAAACAAACATACTGTCAAACGACAAGCTCAGACAAGTTATTAAAGCCGAGTGCGTTGCGATTTTTCTCGGAATATTTTCGATACAATTTCAATTATTTTAAGGTAATTAAAGTATCTGAAAGGAATTGAATTACCCAAAAGGAATTGAGTTATTTGTTCAGTACTTCAATTACCAAAAACAATAAAACAATTACCAACTACAATTACTTTTACGAAAGTAATTCAAATACCAATTATTTTAAGGCGTCCAAAAAAGTAATTGAATTAAAGTAATTTAATTACTTAAAAATAATTAAATTACTATTTCAATTCTTTTAATTGAAGTACCTGACAGCTCTGGTTATAGTATGGCCTGAATCTACTAAATGTTTATAAAAGTTGGAATGTTGTTTTTGTATGTGAATATGTTCTCTATATCTTATATCATCAAATGATCTACCTGTATGGCCTATATGCTGCATTACATTCTGGACAATCTAACCAATATACCCCACACTTTTTGTAAATTTCAGTATTTTCTTTTGCGTTGTAAAAAAGTCTGCCTACATTTTAGTTCGAACTGAATGATGTTTTTGTATTAACTTTTGACAAGGTATTACTGATTGAATTAGAGACGTGTCATTCATATGGTATTGAGATATGTTTTGTCTTTTTTTTACGTTATTAATGGGGTATATTTCTTTTGAGAATATTTTGTTTTTTTGAAAATTAATTTATTTATTGTATTTTGAGAGTACCCGTTATTATATGCTTTAACGTATTGTCTCCAGTTCTTTTTTAAAAATCTCATTCGGATAATGGAATGTTTAAAGCTCGATGTATCATTAAATTATATGCGGCTAATTTATGGGAGAGGGGGTTATAGGAATTAAAAGGAATATGTTTTTAAGACAACATCTGTGCACAGAAAAACCAACCATAAACTTATTTGCTGTTCATTTTATACCTAAAGAATAAATCTGTATTTTTAGTTACCTACTTGAAAATGTTCGAATAGAACGAAACTAGTCGTCTAGTTAAAAATAATAGTGAAAATTAGACAAGTAAAAAACAGTGTTTTGTAATTATTTAATTTCAAATAATTTGAATAAGTATCACTGCATACCTAACATTTCTATTGCTAATGTTTGTATTATTTGTTTTAACTTTTAGGCTTCCACAACCCTAGGAAATATCCTGCATGTATTAACATTTTATACATCAAGCTTTAATAACCCAGTAACATTTTGTTATAAAATCTAGTTTTATCTAAAACTACTATGTTAAAAAATACATTTTACTACTTGCATCATATTTTTCTAGAGGGAAACCATAATAAAAATTGTGACAATACAAACTGAAAAATATTTTTGTTATACAATTATATCGAAGTATGGCAGAATTGGTTTATATGATGGCAATTTAAATTTTTTAACTTCGTATCATGTTATAATGACACGAGAGGATATAACACGTTCTGAAGATGAAAGAAGGCGAAGGAATAGATGGGTAACCGATGCGATATTTTGTGAAGATGTCCTGATGTTTATTGTTACTAATACAGCGAGAAGTATTATGATATACGAGGCTTCAGGTTTGAGACATGTACCTTACTGGTTGGTACTTAGTACTCCAAATATCATAGAGGTAACTGTTTTTGTTCTAAATTTTATAAATTTTATTGTCTATAATTATTTATTTGTGCCATCCTATAATGTTTCTTCTCACCTTATTTGTGTATGAAGTCACTGTCCTATAAATTATTTTAAACAAATTGATAAATAAACTTCTGCGCCAAAAGGATCAGTCAGAAGTTACTTTTTGAAAAAATGCCTTTTCCTATCCAAAAAATGTCACTTAAAAAAAATATTAATTAGAAAAATGAAACTTTAATGTCAAATATTGTTGATGATTAAGAGTTGTCGTTTCGAAATACTTTCTGATTCCGTTCTCAAAACTAGAGCAAAATTTCTTTGATAAAAAGTTGTCCTCTGTAACATTAAAAACTGTCATGACAAGACATTAAAAACTGCCATGTCTGACATTGTTACAAAAGACAATTTTTTATCAAAGAAATTTTGTTCTAGTTTTGAGAAGGGAATCAGAGAGTATTCCGAAACGTAAACTCTTAACCATCAACAATATTTGACATGGTTTCATTTTTCACATTAATATTTTTTTTAGATGCGAGACATTTTTTGGGTAGGAAATAGTATGATACAAGTGTATAAATAAGTTTTTAAAGCACGCGCAATGAGTTTAAGGACATCAAAAATTTCTTTTCAGATAACCAGGGATGAACCCTCAAATTGCAAAAAAAAAAATAGAAAATTTGAGGTTCATATCACCTATTGCGAACTCAATTGGGGGACACGCTGTATATGTATATTTTTTTGGTCTGATATTTTTTTTACGAGCTTTCCTGTTTATTTTTATGTTTTCTATTTTCATTATTTGTCGTGATATAGGTCTTTTTAATATACAATTACTATTCTGTTTTGTGTAGTAATTATTGTTATAATTTTTTTTATGTTCCTAGCTGTTTTAAAAACTAATAGTGTTTTTGTTGCGTTTTATTTAGTTTAATTTTTTTTCAATTTATGACAATTTTTAGTTATTTATATATTTTCATGAGGTAATAATTATTTTAATCAATGCTTACTTTGATACGATACATATTATTGTAAATGAATCGCCTTTCTCTTATTTATTCACATGCTTCCTATATGCGACGCCTCTGGCAGAACAAGATAGAACGTGGCAACTCGTAAGTTTGTCTGTTTACGATTTGTCTGCCAAACAGAACTAGCGAATGGCCGCCGTTTAATACCCTACCACAATTTTAATATCTTGGGCTTGCGACTAACTAGTACAGTGAAGTAAACACTGATTTTACAATACAAACTGACTGCGGCTACATTGAATAGTGTACGGATTTGCCCATTCAATTACGTTTTCAAGGTAAAAGCTATTACTGCTGTTAACTTTAGTCATCAATCATCATGACACATTTAAATGGAAAACTAAACATTAAATTTAAACAAATATTGACGTTTGGAATGTCACTATGTAGTATCATTGAATTCAGAAAATTATGCAGAATTAAAAAAATGCAATAATATACAGGGTGTATCATTTGAAAATCAAAAAGTTAGTGTCACTTCCGGTGAAAAAATTATTTATATGTGAAAAAGTGGCGATTATTAAGTATATATGATGTTCTAAATTTCATTCGTTTAAAAAAGGGGTTGTACCATGATCCTGTTACACCCGGTATACGTGAATTTCATTTGAACGTGTTTTCAATGTTAAAATGATTAACCTAAATATAAACTTGTTGGATGTTGACAGCCCTAGTACTATATATTTAAATTCACTTCTCGATGTACTGGGATTGTCGCAAATAGTAAATAAGCCTACAAGGATAACAGAACTATCTGAATCACTTATCGATTTGATTATTGTCTCTGATATTTCTGTCGTGTTAAATTCAGGTAACATAGAACTAAATGTGTCAGATCATGAGTTGGTGTTCTGCAACTTAGATATAAATAATAAATTAGTACCACATTTTATTACATATCGAGATTTTAGTAGATTTAATCTTGAACAGTTTACTAATGATTTGCTAACTATACCCTTTTATCACATTTACGGTCTTGAACATGTTGAACAAAAGGTTAAATTTTTTAATGATTGTCTAATTCAGTTGTTTAATTTGCATGCACCATATAAGACTATTAAAATAACAAAACCACGATCACCATGGATAACTGACAACATCAAACTTCTAATATCGCTAAGAGACAAAGCTAAATCAAAATACAGAAAAACGAAAAAAACAGCACATTGGGACTATTATAAACAATTGCGGAATTATACTGAAGTGGCTATAAGAAATGAGAAAAGGGCATATTTTAATTTTAAATTTGGAACCAATGATTCTAAAATTATATGGAAAGAACTAAAATCTTTAAATATAAATAAACAGAAGTATTCTGACTTACCATTACACCTAAAGGACCCTAACACTATAAATGACCATTTCATAAACAGTGTACCCAAATCTGACTATGACAATAGTCACTTAATAGATTACTATAACAATAATACTTTCAATAATATACCAACTAACTTTGACTTTAACTTAGTAAATGATGATGCAATATTAGAAATTATACATAAAATTAAGACACATGCAATGGGGTTAGATGATATTAATTTGGTCATGTTAAAGTACTGCTGTCCGCATATCATACCTTATATCACGCATGTAATAAATAGCTGTTTACTAACAAATACTTTTCCTGATCTGTGGAAACAAGCTTATATAATCCCCATTCCCAAAGTCTCAGATCCATCGTTACCTAAAGATTTACGTCCTATCAGTATACTACCAACTTTATCAAAAATTTTAGAAAGAGTCAAGTATTTTCAATTAATGGTACATCTACAAAATTTCAATATACTACCTGCTCACCAATCTGGCTTTAGGCGAGCTCACAGTTGCACAACTGCCTTGTTGAAAGTCTCAGATGATATCTTGGAGGCATCTGATGGTGACAAAATTACAGCCTTAGTACTGTTAGATTTTACTAAAGCTTTTGATACCCTCCAACATCGTTTACTTATCGCTATTCTTCACTTTATTGGTTTAGGTAAAAATGCAGTTAATCTGATTGAAAACTACTTGAATAACAGAAGCCAAATGGTGAAAATAGACAATAAATGTTCAACTGTGCGCTCGCTTAAAGTAGGCGTCCCCCAAGGATCAATATTAGGGCCTCTGCTATTTAGTATTTACACCAGCAGTTTTTGCAACAACCTAATACATTGTAAATCACACATGTATGCAGACGACACACAGCTGTACCTATCATTTGATAAGGATAAGTCTGTAGAAGCAGCCGAGAAAATAAATTTAGATCTTAAAATTATTGAGAAGGTTTCAAAAGAACAGTTTTTGTTTTTAAATCCTGTTAAATCGAAATTAATTTTGTTTGGAAATAAATTAACTATTGCTGGAATCGTTGAACATTTTATTATAAAAGTAAATGACACCAATATACCGATTGTAAATACTTCTAGTAATTTGGGTTTAAATTTTGATAACACATTTAGATACACTACACAAGTCACGAAGTACATACAAAAAATCTTATTTGGCATTAAAACTACTTTATCTGCACCGCAGATATCTATCCGAGAAAATAAAAACTTTATTATGTGAATCACTTGTATTGTCAAATTTTTCCTATTGTGCGCCCGTTTATTATCCTTGTCTTGATGTATTGACTAAAAATAGAATACAGAGAACACAAAATTCGTGCCTTAGATATATATTTGGAATACGTCGCAGAGACCATATATCACATAAACTAAAGGATTTAAAATGGTTGAATATGAATAATCGGCTAAAGTTACAGACTTTGTGTTTGTATCATCAATTAATTTGCACTAAGATACCACCATACCTATATAACAAAATTCGCTTTCGGTCAGATATTCATAATATTAATATTAGAAATAGAAATTACATAACACCTCCCTCTCATAAAACTAGTCTTTATGAACGGTCTTTTAGTTACAACATCTCTAAACTTTATAATGCTATACCTATAAATATTAAACAATTGACTGTAAAAAAACTTTAAAAATGAAATGTCAATGTACCTATATATTAATCAGTAACTAGCAATGAATTTAATTTCAGTTGAAAATAACAATGAAATAAATCTAATTTATTTATTACGAAGATAGCAGTTTGTCTATTATCTCAGTTTAGTTTAGTTTAGTTTAGTTTAGTTGCTTTTTTACTGTTAGGCATTATTCCAGTAATAATATTTTGGTTAGGCTAGGTCAGTGTATTAAACCGGGGGGCAGATATTGTATCTGCCTGCTTGAGCATAACCTAGTGGTTTTCCTTTGGTTTTTTTTCATTTATTTGGATACATTTGATACATTTGATTTATTTTGATACATTTGATATGTTGATGTATTGATATGTTGATGTATTGATCTGTTGATATATTTATCGTGTTGATTTGATGTACTTATTGTAAATTTGGAAGGAAAATAAATGTATTATTTTTTTTTTCGGTTTCCCGATGCCGGTCAGTCCTCCCGTGGCCTCCGACGCCTCACGGGAGTCGCGCCGGCGCATCAACTACAGCCACTCCCCACATCCCGCAGGGTTAGTGACTGTAGATACCAGAATCGTGTGCCCTAAGCAGACGGAGAGAACCTAGAATGACCGCCTTCTGCATTTGACCTGCCAGCCACTCGGCTGGTTTTTGGCAGGCCGGTATGATCTTCAGTTCCGAGAGCAGCGTAGGCTTTATCCCTCCGAGTACACCGATAATAAGGACGACCATTTTGACCGAGTAGCCTGGGTACAGCACTTGGAGCTCGTACCGGAGATCGCGATATTTGGTCCGTTTCTCCTCCTCCTTCAAGGTGATGTTTTTCTCCGCAGGTGCCGAGAACTCGATAACATACATCACCTTGAGTTGATGGTCGAGGAGGACTATGTCAGGCTTGTTGGCTTGGATTAGCCTGACAGTCGGGAACGAGTAGTTCCAGTAAATCCGGCATTTCTCGTTCTCGACAACGGACTCAATATCTCCGGGGACGTAAGGCAGCACTGGTGTCTGGTCTACCCCGTACGAGTGCCTTAGATGGTAGTATAGCACTCGTAAAGCCGCGTTATGTCGGTGGATGTAGGCCGAAATCGCATATATAGGGCATGCAGAAAGTAAGTGCATGAGCGATTCCGGCGCCTGATGGCAGGTCCTGCAGTTGATATCAGGAACCTCTACACGCCACACGCGGCTACGGTAGACCAAGGTGTTGATAACACCATCTTGACAGGCCATAATGAATCCCTCGGTCTCCGACTTAAGCCCTGCTGACCTTAGAAAGGCGAAGGTCAGCCTGGTCGATAAACCCAGTGTTTCTATGTTCTTATAGAAGACACCATGCTGGGGTTTATCGACATGCTGCCGAAACAGATTTTCCTGTTCGGCAGCTCTAATTCGGGCTTTCAGACGATTTGGCTGAAGTTCGGTGACTGACTCAACATCAGCACCTCGCCGGCCTCCTCGCCTGATGTCAAATGCGAGACCGAGTTCATCTGCGGCTCTTTTTGCTGCCTTGAACAATCCTGCTCCCACTCCTACAGTTTCATGATGTTTTACGAACCGCAAGAGGGGATCTGAGCTCCCTGAGTATGTTACATGCCATACTCAGTACTACTCTGCCATGCGTACACTCCAGGCTCAAGAGTCCTCGGCCCCCCCGTTGACGTGGGAGGTACACACGAGGAACGGACGATCTAGGATGAATACTTCTGTGAATATTCATCATCTTGCGGGTATCTCTGTCTAATTGACGCAGCTCATCTACCCTCCACTTTACTACTCCGAAGGAGTAGAGCAGAATCGGAACGGCAAGCATATTAGTTGCAGACACCTTGTTCTTCCCCGAAAGTTCGGAAGACCAAATCTTTCGGAGGCGGTGTCTGTACTTGCCGCGGAGAGAATCTTTTATTTGTGATACATCCTGGATGTGCCTTTGTTGCACACCCAGATATGTATAGGTCTCTCCGGCATCCAGATGTCTTAGGATGCTTCCGTCTGCGAGCTGCGCATCTTCAGAAAATTCCCCGCATCGTCCTCTCTTGAGGTGGACGACTGCACATTTGTCCAACCCGAACTCCAATGTATTATTATTATTATTATTATTATTATTATTATTATTTAGGTGTTCTATGTTTCAGTGTTTAGTTTATAAGTGTTATGAGAATTTTATTAATGAAGAATCAAATGAAAGTGTATTATTTATGGGCGATTGCTGTGGTGAAATTATTTGTTTCAAATTTCTTCAACCCAAACAAGGATTTCTGAGAAAAAAACATAACGATAAAATGAGCTTGTTTTACTGGATTGTAAGTAAGTGCATTATTTTGCATTTTGTGATAAATGTGTAAATAACGTTTAAGGAATTACCCAACGAAAAAGAATACGTTATTATAAAATACCATGGAAGGATTCACAAGAATAACGTTAAACAAATTAAGTATTGTGCGAAAAATAATTCAGTTTTTACATGTAGCAGAGATTCAGATGCTTCTGTTGTACAAAGACATATTTTTAACAAGAGAAAACAATATATATTTAAAATGAAAAGGGTAAGTATTTGTTTAATTTTAATTCCGTTAATATTGTTGTAAATGGATATTCATTTGTAAACGTAAATTATTGGAAAACGGTTCGGTTTATCGAAATGTAAGAAAAATACCTATTTTATGTGGAATAATCTGAAAATTTATTTTTTTATAAGAACTTTTAAAAATATGTAAAAAAAAATTTAGTGGCGAAATACAAACGACCCCTTAAGTAAGAGAAGGTTTGACTGATGCTGACACTATGTAAATTGGTGTCCAGATGACAATGCATTGGCATAATAGTCTCCTTTGAAATGTTATGCAGATTTAATAGGTCAAATTACGAAAAGTACATAATTATTGTACAACGACAATAAAGAAAAACACTGATTTCTTTTAATTTCTTTGACGGGGGAAATTGCTCAAAGGTGGTAATTTTAACGTAAATTTTCAGTGAATCAAAAACCTCCACTAGAATTCACAAAAAGTTTCATATGGACATTGCTAATATTTTTATCAATTTTGAAATCATTGATAGCATTGTGATAGATTACCACCTTTTCTACCACAAATCTCAAATAATTGATTTTTTTGATGCACCAAAAAATTTAATAATGGTAATTATTGGAGAGGTTGACGCCTGGCAAGTAGGCTGCAGACGGGCCCTTTTTACTAATCCCCAGCTGTGCCTTCAGCCATGTACTTATCTTGCTCCCTCGTCGAATCTTTCCGATCTTCTAATGAAAGTCAGGATGTCGCTCAATGCGAGGGAGCTCATCTTCTCCCTTAGAAGCGTGTCAGAACCGAGGATGCTATGTCTCAGGCGCCCGAACGAATCACACTGTCCTAGGAAGTGGTAAGGTTTCTTCACCACTTCCGCATCCTGAACATGTAGGGTCTTCCTCAATATCTATCAATGATCAATGATAGATGCCTCCTAAGTCTGCAGTGGCCTGTCAGAACTCCGCAAAAATATAATTATACTAAACAAAATTTAGGATAGGTAACAAATAAAAATTTCCAATTGCCTAAAATGTGAATCGTGGCCAAAATTATATAATGAACACGATCCAGATAAAACTATTGACATTTTTTATAACAGTAAATTATTTTCATGTTACATATATCCTTACAATTTTTTTTTATTAAAATAAAATCTAATTACAATAATAATGCATTTTTTATAAACCCAAAGGTATCATCAAAGAAAGTTTAAAAGGATGATCTTAATAATATGAAACTATTGCCAGATAATGAAGTTTGGTTATTTAAAAAAAAAATTTTTATTCTAAAACAAACAAAAAAGAAATAGGAATATGAACAACTTATCGTTAAGTTAAAAAAACATCAAGTAAGAAAATATTAGATTGAAACAAGAAACAACCAACAATAAACTATCTGGAATATTATTAACAAAAATGATAAAGCAAGAAAGAAGTAAACTACATATCCCCCTGAAAGTTACTACAATTATTACTTTACCCAAGTAGTACATAAATTATCAAATTAAATACTAATCTTAAATTCTGAGTTTAATAATTTAGTGGCGACTCATAAAATATGAAAATTTCGTTATTGTATTATTAAGAATAAATTAAATATTGATTTAAAATCTAATAATATAATTATTATATGCATTGCAACGCTTGGTTAGCTTAGCTCACATTCTTTTGAAAAGAAATTTGCAAAACGTTTCACATATTTCTGAACCCACGAATCGCCACTAAATTGAACCAAATGGAGTATTTAGAGAATAGTTGTAACGAGTGATTTGCCCATTTTTCTTTCTTCGTTTTGGAAACAGAGGTACAGAATGTATTAGGGTCTTTAAAGAACTCCAAAACTCCTAATCTTTATAACCACTTTGTACATCCTTATATTCGAACCAGGCACATTGTCAAGCAAATTAAAAGATGCAAAAATTATAATTATACCACTCTGAGAATCAGACGATATTAAAGTATTCAGTTATAGGTAGATCACAACACTTCCTATTTTAACAAAAATAATTGAAAAAATCAAAGTCCCAAGAATAATAAATTATTTGGAATCTATTGATATTCAGAAAAGGTAGAAATAGGCTGTGCTGAAACTTGTTTATTTTGTCAATTAATGCTTTGAAAATTAGAACTCCACCACGGCCGACTCTAGTCGGATGTGACACCACATTGGTGGTGTTCGTTGATTTTGATTGTGCCTCCAAAGAGATTTACTAAATAAATTTAAATTTTATCGTTTTACCCCGGTATTATCCACATTTTAAAGGAACCTTTAGCCTAAAGGGAGTTTTAATAACAAGAAAATGTATTATCAGCAATTCCAGCAAAATATAAATCGAGATGTATGAATGCCTTTAAACTTAATTTTTCATTTAAATTAAGTATAGGATTGCTATCTGATAATTACATTTTGTTTGTTTTCTGGCCACTAAAAATCCCTTTAATTTAAAGGATCCTTTAAAATGTTGATAATATTGGGGGTTAGAGGTTTAAATTAAATTGGTATATGTTTTATTCTTACAATAATATTTCACATCTTTTAAGAAATTTAAAATATTATTTTAATTTATGTGTTTAGTTATAAATTTTAGGGAGCAAGTTGTTTTGCTATATGCAGTACTTTAAAATTATTAATAACTGGAAGCGATGATGGAACTATAAGGATATGGAACTCTGTAGTGGTTTCTAAACCCATTGCTGTCCTTCTAGGTCACCAGAGTGATATAGTTGACATCCAAATTATGGAAAATCAACAAATGTTATTAAGTTGTTCAGCAGACGGGGTAATTATTTAATACGATTTTGAAATTATAAAAGTAGGTACAGAAAGTAAATGCGTGTTATTTCCAACATTGCAATCGCCTGTCAATACGTTCTGCTCAATAAATACGCCTGTCCATTTTTTTATTACTTAAAAAGGTATAAAATAGAAAATACTAAATTTCAAGCGGCCTAGACTTCATTTTTACCTCGTTTTTATTTCAACTTTGAAAAATTAATAGGTTGCTCCCGACTGGGTTTGCCCAGTGTGCTCAGAGTGTTGATGCCATTTTCAGGTATGAAAAAAATACAATCCTACAAAATTTTAATCCATAGAAAACACTTTGAACAAAACCTTCACTAACCATAGACCAAAAGTACAATTTGTGTTTTATTCTTTTTATTAATGCGTAATTCGGTTAAGGAAATTTGTCACTGACTTTCTTATTGCAAGACCAATTAGATTATTATTAGAAAAATAATGACGTACAGAATTTTTGCATCCGCACCTACACATTGGCAGAGATATTATATTCCTAGTGTATGGTTTCGCAGAAAGCTGGCGACTTATCGGCAATACGCTCCCTTGCCGCGCGCGTCTTCTTTCGTCAGCTGGACGGTATTTAATTTGCCGGCACCACTTCCAAATAATAAAAATAAGGAATAAGGAGAGTAAAACCAGACCACCACCTCCACGTGGTGCATACTGGACAGGCCGGGGCAAATATGGTTGAAAAAATATCGGCTGTAGATTCCAGGGCCAAAAATATTGAAGACGCTGATCCTCGGGTTCAAGATCAGAACCGAGAATTGGATCCTTGTAATCGGCCTCTTTCAGATAGGTACCAGAGACAGATTGGAGGAGCCTTACCGGAAGGTTTTATTGTTTACGAACCCGGTTATGTAAATTGGCATTTTAAATGGACAAGGGAACTACGGGATAACTTGATGATCTGCTACGAGGTCAGTGAACTTGTATATAAGAGTGATAAGACGCGATTGCATGCATTTTAATCCGAAAAGTATACAAAGCATCACGCCTTCCCCCAACAATATCTTAGAGATCAAGTATTCTTCTTACGCCGATTAGGTTACCTAAGGCAAAACAAGCCAGCCGTACTTCCACCTCGGTTATTAGCAGCTGATGGAGAACATCCCGTAAAGTACATCGAAGTAGAAAGTTAGCCTTAACACCAGGGATACCCTAAAGCCAAAAGACTTGAAAAGAATGAACATGGTCATCGAGATACTTCCAGAAGATACAGACATCTGGCAAATTAACTGTGTCATGTACAAAGTCGTGAAGCAATTCGTTCCCTATTAGGGCAACTTAAAACGGAGTAAAAAACTAAGCGGCGCGTACAAAATATGGAAGGCAAGATACAGTCGACCAGAAAGTATATTCCTCGAATCCAGAGTGTGGTGGAATATATAAAGTCAGGTAAGGCATTTACATCGATGGACTAAGACGCCAACACCACATTTTAAATTTGACAGTTAAATATATTATCAAGCAACACTGTCTAGATAGGATTCGAGCGCTTATGGCTAATAAAAAATCTTCGAAGAGGCGACTGAGGAGTATGGAACAAAACACACTGTTCCGTACGAACTTTTCAAGAACCACAGCGTGTTGTTGAAAATCTGTAAACTATAGAATATTTTATTTCAAAATAATCTTCACTGTTAATCTGAGGTAGGTAAGTATTGAGGTAATTATTAAAAAAATGTAACACAAAATATTTTGGAATCTAAATATTTATTTTTTAAACAAATAAATAATTAGTGCATTATTTATGGGCTTACTAGTGTTTATTAATTTGTTTATATTGTTTTTACAAATTGTTTTTTTATGTTAACGGCATTTTGTACAGGATGATTTTGTGAAAATTCTCACCCACCAGCCTAATTTTGTTATTTTCATTATTACGAAAAAAATGGTAAATACAAAAGTTGTAGGACTTTTTATGTAGATTTTGAAAATCATATAAGAAAACAATGGAGACTCACACAAAATGGATAGTTATAAATTTTATTTTTTAAAATTAGACACCGTGTATATTTTTACATTTTTTAATAGAACGCTTTCTCGCTAACACAATAATAAAGGGATTAATGGGTCTATCTCTAATACCAAGGCAAGCATGAAGGAAACTTTTGTGAGTCCATCCCCGTTAACTTTGTTATTTCTGACTATTCAAAAAGTAGTATACAGGGTGAGTCTTAAGTGTGTCGTTATATTTAAATCACCGATTCTTGACATCTGTAGAAATCTACTGATACATTTTTTTCTCTCAATTCTCAAAACTGAGTTGTCGATTTTTAAAAAAATACGATGAAATTGTTTTGGAACTTCTGATTACTAGAAACATTCTTCATTTTTTCTGAAATGGTGTATTGGCTTGAAGCAGCGTTGCCGCATTTCTTATGCAATTTATCACCTAGCAGTAAGTTCGTTCCCGAATTTGTAATAATTTTTGATGAAATCATTACCTACTTATGCGATTAATTGCTCCATTTGAAATAATTTTAAAACATTTTAAAATACCTTTTAATGTAAGAAATGTATAAATTTGACTTTTTCTTGCAACAATTAGCATTTCTTTTAAGTGTTTCGTATAGAACATACAAATAAAACCAAATTTTTCAGTGACCAATAAACTTAAACTTATAAAATGCTACCGACAATTTTAATTTCGTTTTTCAAAATTTATAAAAGGATAATTATTTTTTAAGAAGTAGTTACTTACCATGCGATTATAAAAATTTTAAGTACTTTATTTGTAAACAATATCCAAGATTTGACAAGAACTATTTTAATAACAAAATTTACTTTTACGCACTGTTAAAATATCGCAAAACTGAAATAAAAGCACAAAGAGAACTACACAATTGGAGCATGCTTATCACATACGCAGATTAAATATTTTTGGCTATTATTGAAAGCTGCCATTTTGGCCCATGGCTGCCATCAGTTTTTAGGGACTTTTGGTTGAACATGTCATCATGAAGACGTCTGTGTAGAACTAAGAGAGGACGATTGTGTCGTTAGTGAAACGTCATCACTAACAGTTGACACTTGTTCTGTAGCCTTATTTATACTTTGTTCACTTGTAAATGCAACAAATATTTTAGCCCTCGCGAATTTCTGTCGCAATTTCCTTTGTGAGTTATAAATTTTGCACTGCATCAGTTTTCAAGAAAACTTTATGTAGTTTTATAAAATCACCTTCTTTGAAGTGTTTGAAGCAAACATATTCATTCTCTGACCACTGCCAGTGCTTGTCTTTCCCAAGAACCTCCAATCACTTTTTCAATATCTCTCTTTTAGGAAATCTAAAACACGTAATTTGTAAAATTGAAAAAAATAACAGATCAAAACTAACTTATCCATGAAATGTGACCTCTTTAGGTTTAAAACGTTTTACGTTAGAACATCCCTTCACCGCACAAGACAATGTTTACAAATTTTTTTTATGAAAATATCAAATGCAATTACACTTGATAAAAAAATATATTATTTTCACTACACAAAGTATTAAAATATCCTATCGTAGTAATAGAGAAAGTCGCAAAAAATTCATACAATGAAAGAAGTCGCACTGTAACCACAGAAAACTAAACAATTACCTATTGAATGAATGACATTTTGGGTTCAAGTTCAAAATGGCTGTCGCCAGATTTTTTGATGCGCAAACGTACAAGAGCATTCTAAATGGTAGAACTGAACAGGACCGGATTTAGAATTACAATAACATTTAACCATTTTCTAGGTGGATTTAAGTCAACAGCTTTGTTTTGGTTCAGAATTTTCACAGTTCTAGGGCAGTTCTCGTCATGCGCAAATTAGAAATATATCTATTTTGGTGTATTGCTCATGACGAGAACTTATTTGCGCATGACAAGAACAGTTCTAGAACAGTAATAAACGGAACCAAAACAAAACTAGCATTAGTTCCCATTTCATCTGCAGTGTCGGTACTAGAAATTTTTTTTCGTATTTTAAACAACCTGGATACAAAACAGTAGCAATAGCGATGGACAAATAAAAATGAAATAAACCAAATAACTGCTCACTCTTATAAACGACGTGCCTGATTACAATTCTGAAAAATAGGTGGGGTTCGTCTTTCCCGATTAATAAAATCGAGGAAGACCAATAGGAAAACGAAGCGTTCCGCAGTCCGATCTGATCACGTAAACATCACGCTCAGTTTTATGTTTCTGTCCAGTCTATTAATGCTGCCAGTGATTTCTAGTACAATTGTATTAGACTCAGTACAATTTAATAATTTTTAGTTCATCGGCACCTCTTTCAAGAATCTAGTACACTATCATAATTTGGAACTATGCGGTATTTCAATAAACAGATGAACAATTAATGCTCGTCTTAAAAGTAACATGATTGATTTGTCATTGCCTTGTCGCTTTTTTTGTGCTCTAAATGTAAGCAAATAGTTTAATTTAACCAATCATGGAAGAACAGGAAATTTGTATTCAATCAATCAGCAATCAGCATTAATTTTTAGTAAATATGTTTCAAGACGTTCGTAGTGCAGAAATACTCGTTTTGATTACGAAATTATTTTAGAAAATAATAGATTACTCTTAAAACATTTTTTTCTGCTGTGTCTTTTTTTGGATGTTCTGCGGGCCTTTTCCCTTCTGTAACATAATTATATTCTGCTTGTCACCAAAATAATTAAGTTCAACTGTTAAAAATGTTTTATAGGAAAACAATACGTTTTCTTCCAAGTTAGTTTCGCAAGAGTGGGTCTCGGTTCATACTGTTTTTTTTATTATTTCATAAAAGCATTCTAGTACAACTTTCTGATTTCTAGTAGAATTTTCCATCAAAAGTTGGTATGATTTACTCAATCCGGTTCTGCACTCAAGACAATACAACTCCGAATGACACCTACATTCCGCAGATCAGCACGACCAAAACGCCATCGACGGCAAACAATTAAACTTAACAATCTTAACATGTGTTCAAATCACGAATTTCTTAATAAAAAATTCATGGTTCAAATCACGAATTTCTTAAGATTATATTGAAAAATTCGTGGTTCAAATACACTTATCGTATCTCATCACTCGAATCACATATTTGAAATTTGATGAATCAAAGTTTTTCAAAGTTATTGTGAAGAATGATGTTTTGTATTTGTTGGTTTGAGATTGAAATCTTCATGTAATTTGGAAATAAAAATAAAAATATCTGTATCGTTGTGAGAACTAAATAAAAAACTCTTCTGGAAGACGTAATGGTTGTCCGAAAACAATTCTGCAGACGAAGATTGTAAATCCTCTTTTATTGTTGTCCTAAAACCTAGCAAAATAATAATTGGTAGTTTCCAATTACGTGAATTGGCTCTGGCTATTAAAGTAGTTTTCAAAGTTCTGTGTAATTTTTCGACCATCCCGTTACTTTGTGATGATATGTATGAATTCTATAGAAACCAAGGAACTTGAAAATTCTGAAAATAAGCGAGATTCAAATTGGACACCTTTATCATATAAAAAGGAACACCAAAACGACAAATATATTATTGAAATAAAGTTTTGGCAACAGTTTCTGCAGTTATGTTAGTTAACGGATATGCACACAGTAAATATATAAGAAGAACCTCCAGGTGGTAATGGACTTACAATATCTATATGAATATCTTCCTCTAGGTATATCGAACTTACCTATAGGTGTTTTTTGCACGTCTATTTACTTTGGATGTTTGACAATTAATACAAGTTCTGGTCCATAAGGTACAATCTGTATTCATCTTAGGCGAGAAATATTTGTTAGTGGTTAATTTTTTCGTTGCCCGTACAGCGGAATGTGTTAAATTATGAAAAAATTCAAAAAATTGTTCATCTAATTAATTTAGGTATATAAGGTCGAATATTAGAAATAGAAACATCACGCCAAATTTCATCGTTTTAATTTGGAATTTTAAATTTCTGTAATTCAAATGTAATTTTTTTATTTACAGAAGTTTGATTTTTTAACAATATTTCTAATATCCGTGTAATTCAATGCCAAAAACATGTAACGGATTTCAGCTAAATTCGGAACAAAACGGTGATAAGAATTAACCATTCTGTTTTAGTGTAGGAGGAGGGAAATTTTTGATTGTTTCTAGTCGTTCTTCTGTTGGAAAAAATTAAATTATCCACACCGAAAATACATTTGGATGGTTTAATATTAATTCTAAATTTGTCTAGTCTTTCAAATCAAATCTTCAAATGTTAAAATCATGAATATCAGGTAAAGGATATCTGTCAGGTACAGTAACAGTATTTAATTGTCTGTAATCACTACATGGACGCCAATCACTTGGCTCTTTTTTGCAACTATACGTAAAGATGTTGAAACAGACGATGAAAAAGACCTACATATTTCTAGTTCCACCATTTGTCTAAATTCCTCTTATACAATTCTAAATGTATTTGCATCTAATCTACGCGGGCGTACAAAAGGTAAATGGCCGTTTGTGATAATCTTGTGTTTGCCAGGTAATGAGAAATCTGGTGAAATTATTAAATTTGGATATCCTTGAAGCAATTTTGTATACTCATTTTCAATGGAAAAGATTTTTGAAGTTGTAAAAAGGGTAATTTATGATGCAACAATTTACTGACAAGTTCGTCTTGTTGTCAACCAAACATTTATTCTTTAAATCTACAATAATGCCAAAATCAGTTAAGAAATCTGCACCAATAATAGGACAATTAATATCAGCAATAGTGAAAATGAAAAGATATTCACGTTATAATCCTACATTTACTTTAAAAAGTTTTTTCCGTAGTTATGTACTTTTAAACCATTTGCTGCTGTGATAATGAAATCTTCATTCTTTTAAAAATTTTCAAAAGATTTCTAGAAACAATTGATAAATATGTACCTGTATCTATCAAAGAACGTAATTTATGAGTAGCATCATAAACGAAAAAACAACGATTAATGTCTTGCAAACCATTGTCCATCGTCGTAACATTGGTTTTTGTTAGTTTTTTTGATTATGATTTTGTGATTTATTTTGTGAATGAAAAACACATCATGATCCTCCACATTTGAAAGCTTTATCTTTGTATAATTGGTGAAAATAATATACCGTACTATTGGAAGGATTAAATTTATTCATCCGATTTGAGGATCTTGTTCTTGAACGTGATCTATTATGACAATTATTACATCGATAATTTGAATTTGACGGATTGGCTTGATTAAATGATGATTTCGTTTTGCAAAGCATTTATTTGCAATTCGCCTTTGCGTAATTTGACTCAATGTACCTTGAATTTCGTTAAATAAATCTTTTATCGAATTATCTGTTTTTACTTTATTTGAACTTGTTGAAAATTGTTGAACTTGAGGAACATTAGGATTTTCACAAGTTTCCAAAATTTTATCAGCAAAATCAATTATATCTTTAATATCTGATACCACGATTGCTACATAAATCGTTTTTGGTAAACGTCTTTTCCTAAGTTCAATTAATAATTCTTAACTCATCATCTGAGAACCACCGACAATATTCAACATTGAACGATAAAATTCAGATAGTTTATTATCGTCCATTTAAGAGCCGGGCAATAAATCATCTAAACACTTTTCTTCACTAGTTAATCTTTGTATAATAATTTCTTTAAATTTAAATTAGTTTAAATGTAAGTTGGTGGTTGGTGGATTACCAATAACATCGTATACATTTGATACTACTTCAAGAGGTAAATGTGCAAGGATATGATCATATTTCTTCCTATCACTACTAATTTTAGATGAATTAAATTGTGCTTCGACTTTCGAGAACACAGATATGTAAGAGTGCTTAGCCATCGGGTTTGCCAGACGGAGGTCACGGTCCCAAAATGGTGAAACGCTGGGCCGCCGCATGCTAGATGTAGACGTTTTAAGCACGAGTCAGGAGATATGTCAAATTAGCATTACAGGGGAGTCTTGGTTGATATGTATTTGCATACAGACGTTTTTTTAAGTGCTCTTGGTATTTTGTAGGATTTAATATAAAATCGAATGTATCCTGGATTATTATTTTGAGTATCTACTCTAACAGATGTCTGGTTGAAATATCCAGAACGGTGGTAATTTAATGGACGTTATTATAGTAGAGGATCCGAATTAAAAACGACCTTCACCCATCCGTTTAATTGATGAAAAATGTTTTATTAAATTATTTATTAAAGGTGTTGGTTATTTTTCTTTTTTGTCACTGAATTGGCTAGCCAAATTACAGATTGTGAAATTTTGTGCATATTTCCCAGCAAAATAACCAAAACATCGGTATCAGATTTTATCAAAATTCTTGAGCCTGGTGCCGCTTTATAAGCGTGAAAAACAATCCTCATATCCGCCTCTTCGTGATGACATACATAATCAAATTCTTCAGTTTTTTTATGGAATTTTGCTGAGTTTGATAAGATGTTCAACCGTTAAAAATATTTTATTCTCACCAATATTTCGCTTTTTAAAGCTCGCCTAACCGGAATTTAAACCAGATTTTCGCAGACAACCCTATATCATTCTGTTCGCAATTTAATTACCTTTATTTTGATATAAGATTTATTCATTAAACAGATGAATGTAAATTACTAGTATCGAATTACTTGTTTATACCTGCCAACCCAATAGTTACGCCAGGAAAAAATAGACAACTTAACGTTTGCATATTCTATATATAGGCTTCATAGTTTCGATTGGAATAAAATTTGTTCCTTAAACAAATGAGTGCAATGTTTAAAAAAAAGTTATTTTTTGAATTTTTTAATTACTCATAGTCTTGCCAGGATTTTTTTAGCCAACCCACTCGCGATATATTTTATAACATATTAAAATTAATATAAAATATTTTTCATCCATTAAACGTCGTTTTTAATTCAGATCTTAGATTATTAATTGTTCTCTATTAGAACTGACAGACTCTTGATCATTTGACATTTTTAAACAAATTTTTGTGATATAATAATAAAAGAAAATTCAATAAACAGCAAGAGTATGTAATAAATTTTCCAAATAATCGAATAATAATTCAAGACGGGAAATCATGCAACACACTTACGCACTGCCTTTGAAAATTTAAATGTCCTGTTTTCTTTCTTCGCCTCGTGATTCAAATTTCTGGTCTAAACGTTTTTTCCAAAATGTTGTCTTAAGGTTCTTGTCTTTGCCTTGATTTGGTCGAATAATCATTGTCTGCTGTCGACTTACTCGTCGGGCTCAGGTTTCTGGAATATATTCGTGAAAATTTTGGTTTAAAATTTCAGGTAGTATTAATATTTATTCTCCTGGTTTAACGAATAATCACGTCGGGGTCACCAGGTTGTGGGGTTTACCACAATATTCGAATTAAACCAAGAGAAATTTTAGAGACTTTTATTTTGACAAATTAATATTATATATACAGGTGGGGCAATAGTGTGTCCGACTTCGATATGTCGAGTTCTATAATAGCTAGAGACTTGATTTAAAAACATAAATAAACTAGATCAAACTATTCTATTCTACAGGGTCAACTAACATTTTTTTAAATGGAATACCATGTATATCAAAACATTTTTGAAACCTCTTTATTGCCTCCTTCCACTGCTTTATTATTATTGTCGCCCTCCGAACGACTTGGATGTAATGATTTTTCTGTTGCAATTATGCCATTTACACGTGTATATTAAAAAAATCACTACAGTCACAATTATCGATTTTAAGAAAAATATGTCAGTACCAGTTATGAAGCATCTTGTGATGACACTCAGCCATTCACTTCTAAAAGTATACTTACAGGGTGGCCAACAATAATTTTCAATTTACAACTATTTGAACTGAATTTTCTCAATTTTTTTAAATGGAACGCCCTGTATATTTTTGGGTGATGTAGAATTGAAAAACGAACATTCAAGCAAAATTCAGCAATAAAAATTAAAAATACATTTTTCTTAATTCAAGATATTATAAAAAGTGCTCCACATATTGCCCATTTTGATTTACACACACTTCTATGCGTCTTTGGTATGAGGTTTCTACTGTTCATAAAATTGCCGCAGTGATATTTCCAAAAGCATTTATTATCATTTCCTTCAAATTTTGGATTGTTGTTGGTGTAATGTTTTTATGGGCATCATGTAACACGCTTATTATAATACCTTCTCTTGAATTATTTGAAAAAAAATCCTCATTTTTAATTTTTATTGCTGAATTTTGTAGTTATTGTTCAATAAATTGAAAATGGTCACAAATAGCCATACGTACAAAAAAATTTTCGTTTTTCAATCCTACATCATCGCATCGTCCAGAAATATACTAATATATACATATTATAATTATAATTAAAATGATATTAAAAGAGCCACTTTTGAAAAAATTGAGAAACTTCAGTTCAAAAAGTTGTAAATTTAAAAATCTTATTGGCCACCTGTATACTTTTAGGAAGTGAAAATGGCTGAGTGCCATCACATAGATGTCTCATAACTGGCATCAACATATTTTTCCTTAAAATCGATAGTTGTGATTGTAGTGATATTTTTAATATACACGTGTAAATAGTATAATTTCAACAAAAAAAATCATTACATCCAAGTGGTTGGAGGAAAGTCAATAATAATACAGGTGTGAAAGGAGGCCACAAAAGAGGTTTCAAGACATGTTCTAATATACATGGTATTTCATTTAAAAAAATTTTACTTGACCCTGTAGAATCGTCTTGGCTTACTCTGTATATTCGAAAACAATTTCCGGTTATAGACTTTCTTGGCTAGATTACTTATGTCTTTAAATCAAGTTTCTAGCTATAGAACTCGAGATATAGAAGTCGGACGCACTATTGCCCCACCCCTGTACTATATAATATATATATATCTTCTTCATATTGTCTTCTATCTATACATCAATGAAAATAGTTTATAGTGGGTACTAAGATATTCACTAAGAAAAATGAGATAACAATATTATAACTACAAGTGAGCAAATACGCCACAGATAGACCCATCAACTCTTATTGTCTTCGTGAGAGAGCGTTCTATTAAAATATGTAAAAATATACAAGTTGATTAATTTAAAAAAATAAAATTAATAACTGTAGTTATTTTGTGTGAGCCTCCATTGTCCTTCTGATATGATTTTCAAAATCTACATAAAAAGTCATGTATTTTGTATTTACCATTTTTCGTAATAGTAAAAATAACAAAATTAGGGGTGTGGGAAATCTCATAAAATCATCCTGTACTTATATTTATAATCACGTATTATAAATAAATACTATTTTTATTTATTGCCTATTTAAATAGTTTCAATTTCCATCTACTTTTTTTATATATTCCAGATTTGAAGGTATACATATAAACACTACCTCCCGGTTTCTTACAAGATCGAATAATTTGTTCTTCGAGGGGGAGTCTAAACTTATAAATAATATAGATGTGATCAATGTCTATATAAGTATAATAATTTGGTTCCATTTTTCGTTTTGGTCCACTCGTCTCTTCATTTTCTTGGTTTTTGTATAGTTATAGCATGTTGATTTGTTCACAAGACTTCTATTTTATCTTCTATAAATGCTTCTGAAAATAAATGGTTGTCTTATTTTCAGATATATTGGATTCTTTGTCAAAATACTAATCTTGTAGCATTATCTCCAATATTTTTATACATCTCTTGTGTTTTATACTAAATTCGTGACTTTCAAAGTTCTTAGGTTTTGTATATTTTACTGCAAGCCACGCAATAAAGATAATTAAAATCGCCCTCCTCTTCACAATCGAAATTTGAAGGCTCTTCGCCAAATTATTCTGCTAAATTTCTTTCTGTTTTTTCCAGCACAAACTTAACATTGTCAAATTTAGTACATTCCAGGTTGAGTGTAATTATTACTGTCTCTTCAACCTTTTCTGCATTATTAATGATTTTCTATTATTTTTATCTTTTAATAACTTTTGCTCCTAAATTTTATGAGCTTATACTCGTTTATCCCTTTTTCTCACAAATGCAACCACGTTTCGAATTTTTTAATTTCGCTCTTTTTCGGCTTTTTGTCCACATCTAGTTTCTTTTGTTGACTAATTCAACCAATGAAAATAAAACATGACACTTTTAAATAGTCACCTTTTTAGATAGCAAAACTAGGTATTTCACAATATTTCTTCCTTCTCATCCATAAATAGAGTTGGCAAATCGGTCCACAAGTCACAGGCGGTGCCAGGTAGAGAAATACCCAAATACGTAAGCGAGACTTGTTTACTATTTTAGCAAAGACTAACATTTGATTTTGGTCTATTGTTATGCTTCGTGTGTACAATGTAATTTATTCCTCTTCATTATATTGTTGATAATTTTATTTGTTGTTTTTTATTCTTGATGTTAATTTAATAATAAAGTATGTCAGACCTGCCCAAGGGTAAAGAACGGCCATACGCTGACAAAGTGAATAAATTTATCAGTGAATTCCCGGATTTATTCTACAATGGTGCGATAATAATTTGTATGCTGTGCGAGACAGACCTGATGTGCTGGGACAAACGTGATTGTAAACGTCACGTAAATTCTGTTGCAGCATAAAACTAAAAAATGGCGTGCTTTCGACAACACAGTTTATGTTCGATTTACTCTTAATACTGATTGCCTGTGATGTTCCGCTGCACATACTCGGTAAACAACCATTTCAGGGAGTTCTGGAATAAATACAAACCCAAGGGTGACTGTACCAAGTCGCACAACGTTGCGTAACTATGTACCACTGTAAGCAAAGACATTGTAAATAAGATCAAATGTGTACTAAAAAATACACGGCTGTGATTATATGTTGACGAGACGACAGATTGTAAATAAAAAAATCTATTCTAAATGTTATAGTACGGGTACTGGACCCTCTTAAACCGACTTTTCAACTGTTACTAGCTAGCAAAAAGACTAACTGAGTGTACTAGCCAAACAATTACGCGGGTGGTGCTGAAGACATTAGAAAAATTTGACCTGTCAAAAAGTCAAGTGTTGATGTTTGTGACCGATGCGATTGGTGCCGCGACAATGCGTTTTGGTAGGCCGTTCTCTTCAAGGACACGGTTTTAGGTTGTTACATGTTACGTGTAATGTGCATGCTTTTACACCTTATGGCAGAAACTATTTTACAAGGTTTTCCAGAGGTAGATGCATTAATAGCAAGTACAAAAAAGTGTTTCTTCTTTTAAACGTTTTCGCGCATTTCATAGCAAGACTGGTATTCCCGAACCGACACAGCCGAATTCAGTTCAATCCAGACGAGGTTGCAGCTTGTAGAAAGCCTGAGAAAATTCGAAGATGTTTCTGTTGAAACAGCTTTAAAAACTATTCACAAGAACTATAAAAGATTACATGACACCACTTACAAAGCAGTGCGTTGTCGTTAGCCGAGTCACTGCAAATAGTGGACGAAGTAAATCGACTACTACACTTTATAAGTGACGCAAAAAATGAGCCCTTTGGAGAAAAGTTCGCACGTGTGTTAAAGCAAGTCACTGGTTTTACCAGATTAAGACAAATTTGTGATAGTACTGATGATGCATCTGCAGATCCGTTGTGCGTTCAAAGACTATTTTAAGTATGCCTGTATTACATCAATAGATGTCGAACGGTCGTTCTCATAATATAAGCATATTTTTTCACCACATCGAACATTACTCTCGGAGACAACCATAGAAACATACATGATGCTACAAAGTCTTTACAGATCTTTTCCAGTTTATGATAACCAAGCTAGTTACGAGGAAAGTTATGCATACATTGTTATAAATTGTAACAGTTTATTGCTTTTATTACTAGTTAATTTCTTTTATTACACTTATTATGATGCGGCGCATTTTTGCCAACTCTATACATAAATTTAATAACTTCTTTTGCAATGTTCTCAAAACCAATACGGTATATCGCATTAAAATCCTCTTTTTTATTTCCACAACATTTAAAATATGTACTAGTAAAGTACTGGAAAACACAAGACTATTATCTTGAAATTCAGAATTTGAACCATATAAATTATGTTCCCTGTGGTTATCTTACCAAGCACGCTCCTGGCGGTCACTTAATATCCCATATGCTTGTCCTACAATTTGAAACTGTTCTTTAGCATATTCATAATTTTCTAAATTCTTATCAGGATGCCATTTTAGAACCAAGTTTTCTATATGCTGTCTTGATTTCGTGTTCATCTGCCTTTCGGGAAACATCCAGAATTTCATAATGACACCTCATGTTTGGTTATGATCTTTGTCAGTTCGTTTTCTTACTATTGTTTTGTTGTACCAGTCAATGAAAAAGAGGAATACTTTAATTTATAAAATATGCCTTTAAATCAAATTTGGGTTCACCTCATTAGAATAACTAGCATCTTGAACTACTGACACAGCATACCAAAATAATAAATTCGTAGTCTCCATTCTCCATCCTTATAATCAAATTAATACATAAGTCCCACCGAAGTCCCTGAAGTGTTAAATGATTCCAGAATAATGCGGTCACATTCTGTCCTGTATCTTTTGTAAAAAATGTGGCTAATTATTATAAAATTACAAAGCGACAATTAAAAAAGATTTTGCCTTAATTAAACAAACAGGCCAATAAAAACAAATAATGTTAGATAATGGTAAGACCAATTTAAGTGACTCATTCGATTCCCTTTCTTTTGTTGTGCTAAAATAAAAAATTGAAACTCAGAGGTTATATTTTTCTCCTAGAGTATCCACATATAGAAAAACAAAACCATTAAACATAAATTAAAACAGATATGGAGAAATAAAAATTTTCAATAAATACTGTTTAATTTGTTATCAGCCCATACTTCTGAGTTAATCAGATACGTGTCGGTCTTGTTTAATTTTCAACGAAAAAAGTTCCAATGAGACGAAAAAAGTTTTTCTAAAAGCACCACATCGGATTTAGATCATACGCATAGCAAGAGGTGCCGGGGGGCAAAAGCCCCCCAACCATCTGCTACTTTGAAAATAAACATAATTTCTATCGGGTTAAAGCAGTACTATATAAGTACAAAGCATTATCGAAATTATCTCTTGAAATAAATATTTTGTAATTTATGCTAAACCTATCTCTTAGAGGAATCTACTCGTAGCCGATCGCATTCCTTACGTTATAAAACACAGGACTGGTACATGTTAATAAAAATACATCTGTCCTGTGAGGAAGTTCTTGATGAAATATTTAAATGAAGACGGAGATTAAGACTGGTGATCTATTAATGTAGTAGTCATATCATCTTTCTCTAGAACTACTTTGTTCGGATTTTGTATTATATTGATTGGAAAAATATTTTTTTAATTTATTACTGTTATTGCCTTTTCTATTACCTGAAAATTTTTCTCGGATTCCTCTAGCAATACGCGACTCAACATAAGCCAAAAACAGTGGACTTTATAGTACTACTTCAATGAAGATTATATTTGACTTACGTCAATATATTTTTCACCATCAAGGGGCGTTACCGAAACAATAAAAGACAAACCGAAATCATTAAAATCAACTCCGGTTTTTTTTACATTTTCATGTGTGATGAAATTAAATCACTTCAAATGTGCGCCAGTTACGTCGGTAGACATTGAATGATCTACGGAGTTCAATTCCAGATCATTCAGAATAAACATGTAAATAATATATTTTTATTCTAATGGTTCGTAGTTACTACATGAGTCTCTTCGTGCTAGTGTTTGATCCACCACTATTATATCCACACCTCATATGGCTTGCTGAAACTATTTTAGTTGCCATTTAACCTTGGAACGTTACGGAAATCCTTAAATATAAATTCATTACAAGGTAAAATTTTATTACCGTGCATAAAAATGCGACGGCGCTGTTCATATAGCCTAAGATTCGATCCTGGTATTGCCGTCATAACGACCTCTGATCCGGGGTTCGTTCATAAGAAAATTCAGAAACAATAGTTAGTTTGGAGATAAGAATAACAGGGAAGCAGGAAAGGTTTGAATGACAGGAAGAAGCAAAATACATCTGTGGCTAAACCTGGAGATAAATTTGACGTCAAGTCTGAGCAGGATGAAAATGATGGAAATTTAGCTAAAAATGCCCCTTTTTTTCTCAAAATCATGCAGTCTGAAAAGCATGGGCGGTCGGTCAGATGGAAGCAAGGGATGCAGTGCTTCCCTGGGATTATTAAAAAAAACACATAATTAGAACCGGACTATTATTTATCACATATATTAAT
The DNA here is from genome assembly GCA_029963845.1 of Rhamnusium bicolor. Lineage (NCBI taxonomy): Eukaryota > Metazoa > Arthropoda > Insecta > Coleoptera > Cerambycidae > Rhamnusium > Rhamnusium bicolor. Next base: position 75,368 of record JANEYF010004739.1, read on the forward strand.
CATTAAAATTACTTTTACCCAATTTCAATAGACACGGTTCTGCTTTTCAACAGCGAGATAATGTTGCATAAAAACCGTAACGAAAAAGCACTAGATTAATCGAGCCAACACGAACTGCATGAGACTTCGATATACGCAAGCAATTTCTTGAAATGCATCCCATTCACACTTCATAATCTTGATATCTGAGCTGTATAGGCATCGTAATGCGTTTTGTTTTATAGATTTTAATCTCGATTTTAATATTACTCCTTATTAATCTTCCTAGTATTATTCTCAGCTTTTGTGCTATATTTGTAAAAACTTTTTTGGTGTTTCCAAACCTGTGTGCGGCGACAAGTGATTTTTAAAACGTTGAACATTAGTGCGCGAATAGGCAGTTTTAGAATTGCTTATTCAGTTTTGGAAGCTAGTCCTAGCACTGTGGAAAATATTATTTGGTGTTTGTGGCGAAAAATTTGTTGAAAAAGAGATTTTTCAATATATTCGTTTCAAGATAAATTGGATATTATTAGAAATTGGGCCAACACCTGATTTAAAACTTTTAAAAACGAAAGTTAAATCATGCTATAGGTAATAATGAAATGTACAGTGCTAATCAGTGGTTAACGAGTTGTAAAAATTTGTGTAAATTTCGTTTTGTTGGCCATGTGTACTTTTCACAAATGAAAATGGTGTTTGGAATAAAAAATGGCTTTTCAGATTTAAACAACATTCACAAAGTGATACAGAGGCATGGTGCGGCTGGAAACTTAGTTGCGAGTGGTGTTAAAAAGAAAAAACATTTGGAAAATCACGAATTGAGTATTCATTAGATCAGCAGTTGAAAGAAAGTGACCGTAAGCATACGAACTTGTAAAAAAAATCGAGGTGTTAAAAAGACTTATTGACATTGTTTGTTTTCTCGGCGAAAATGAACTTAGATTTAGAGGTCATACTGAATCTGTTACCCTTGCTAATGGCAATAGCTTGTCGATACTGATGATCTACAGTGTTCAGCAACTTATCGCCCAAAGTTATGATGGGGCCGCTGTAATGCTGATGAATTGGGGCCTGCAGGTCAAAGTAAAAGAAACTTTTCCAAATGCAATATTTGTACATTGTTTTGCGTATCGATTTAATATAGTTCCTTGGCTCAATCTGCAGGCGTGTGTCTTAAAGAGTGCAAAGTATTTTTTTCAAGTATTAGGCTTTTTTCAAAATCATCAAAACGGACACCAAGTTTAGATTTGGAAGTACAGAAGAGACTACCCAGAGTTGCTCCAACACGATGGAATTACAGAGGGAGGCTAAAGTACAACCAAATCTGAATATCGACAGCCTCTAATTGATTTATTTGAAAATATTTTTTTAGAAAGCAAAGACTTTGAATGGATCCAGAGGTTACTTAGATTCATTGAAAGAGACTTTGATTTTAATTTTTTTGTTAAATATTTTCTCCGAAATATTCCCAGGTTTACTCGACAATTTATTCAATATTTTGCAAAATAAATCAAATGGTGTTGGACGCTCTGTAAAGAAAAATTGAAGAATTCAAAAATTTGATTTGTAACAAAAGAAATGAATTTGAAAAGTTCTGGAGAAAACTAGTTATGACAATTTAGAGCCGCAAAGAAAAAAGAATACGAACTGAATTTATAGTGGATTGTAGAACTTTATATCGAAGACTTTTATCGGAAATTTTAGACAATATCACGGGTAACTAAAAAATACGATTTAAAAATTTTAGTGATATACAATTTTTAGAATTGTGCAATTTTTAAATTAAATTGAAAAATAAAACAGTTTCCACAAAACGCACTTCAGTCATTGAGTGATAATTCACGGGGAATTTTTTTGATATAGTTGGTTACGATTGGAACTTTCAGTTACTTATGCTACAGAAGATATTAGTCAGAAACATAACTTCAACGAACTGATTATCTTTATAAAAGAAAATAGTTTGATTAGGGTATCTCTGAAGTGTTGAAATTGTGTGGTTAGTGTTGACGATACCTGCAACTAGTGCCTCGGTTGAACGCAGTTTTTCGACTTTAAAAAGTACAACAACTTTTTCAAGAAATTCAACAACAACTCTCAATTCTCTGCTGGTGCGATCCCCGCTACCGGCACTGGCAATGTCGGTGGGTATAGTTGTGTGTCTGCGTTTTTTTTCTAAGTATAACCCTCGCCCGTGCAGCTTCGGCTTTGGAATCGGGGGTTGTCTAATTTTTTGTGGTTTTTATGTTTTATGTTTATTGATTGGCGCTCCTACAAGTGTACTTTTTTTCTAGATATCATAACTTTGCGGCTTTCAACACTTGCTTTAAAATGAGTACACGGAAGCCACGCCCTTTTCTTAAAAAACACCCATCACCCTATATCACAAACTGCTTCCCCTGTATCAAAACTCACCGCACGCCCCTGCTGAAAAGTTTTATTTGGTAAATAGTTTACATGGAAAGGGTAGCGGATGTCATAGCAATGCTGTAAACATTAGAATTGTAGGAGATGTTTCAAACTCACCTATACTAGAAGTTAATATTGGCAAACAGTTGATTAGGACAATATGCATTTTATTATGTATATCCAATTGAATTAAAATTATTTTTTATTTTATTGATATGTAATAATAGATGTCTTGTACAAACTGGAAGGAGTGAAATTACAAACTACGTGCTCTTGTGCCTTCTAGCAGCGACCACCACTGTGATAAAATGCAATTTGTTTTAGGTAGAACTTTTTAAAATACATATTTAGGGAAAAATGAAATTTGCTTGCAAAAAAATATTTATTGAAGTAGTGAGTGTTTCTAAAGTAAGACACTCTATATATAATATAATAAAACATAAAACTTATTTAAGGTATTTAAGTCAGCGGGATATAATGGAACACAAATGCCTGCAAACATTAAAAATTAAGTTCCCATCTTTTGGCACGCAAGGAAAATATATCGAATGCGTAAGAAACGATATTTTCCCTGACCAAAGAGATATACAAACGAAAAGAGGAAAATAGTAATCAGATAATAAATCAAACACATGTTTTAATATTGAAGACATCAAAGGGAAAGAAAAGTGCGTGAACCTGAAGTTAAAAGGTAAAAATATGTGTATGCGTGTATGTGTGTCTGTGGGCCAAATTAAAGGCTTTTTTAAAAGTTAATAACTTTATTGTTTCTCTACCAATCTTGATGTTTTTTGGATATATTGTTCCTGACAATTAACACAATTTGAAATGTTTGTCAGTGGTGGAGTGTAACTTTTTTAAACTGGTGCGTTTATATATAAAATATGCTTAATGCTTAGAAAGTACCTACTATGGGAATTTGGAAAAGGGTTAAACAAAAAATAGAGAAACCCAAATTTTTTTACATTTAGAAAATTATTTATTTTTAGTGCACTACCAATAAATAATAATTAGAAATTTGGCGGTGTGCGATAAATTCCAGAGATGACTTTTATGTACATACAATATTATATTGTAAACACCTAACGAAACATTCCCAAACAAAAAGAAGCGTTAAAATATGTTTAAGCATTATGCAATAAATTGTTTTTTTTATAAAAATTGGAACAAAATTAAAGGTTTCTAGACACAATAAATAATAAACTTTATTCATTCCTTTGGCCAATTTTACATTGGATAGAACCAGCTCAGTAGTACAATACTCAAAGTATGATTCAAAAAAAAAATAAATAATAATAAATAAAAAGCAGTAACTAAACAAATAAATAAATAAATAATTTGTATACATATATACACGTTTGCATATGCACATTACAGGAATACGTTTCAGTAAAATAAATATAGTCAACCTTAATTATTAAAAAACACAAAATAAAAATTACATTTACAGATTCAAGAATATAACGTATAAGTATATTATATGGAATTGGATTCTTAGGTATACAAAGCAATTGGAAATCAAGAACCGTTTCAATTCAACTTTAAACCTATTTACATTATTAAAATTTTTAATATATTGTGGCAGTTTATTATAAAAATAGCTGCCAGCACATAAGGACGATTTTTTTGTAAAGTGTCAGATTATATTTATGTATATAGATATTTTCATTATTACGAGTAGCATAATGATGGTTGCATACAGGTAATTTATTTTGTTTTTGTGGATGTAAATTAACAGTTTATAAAGATATATCGATACTAACAGTAAGAATTTTTTCATTTCTAAATGTTGTCCGACAAGATTCTCGGTAGTCTATATTAAATATATTTCTCAGAATTCGTTTCTGTAATACAAATATTCTTTTGATGTCTACACTTTGACCCCATACTACTATAGCTTAGCTTTCCTAGGGTATATTTTAAATAAAGATGGGTTGAATACCAATCCCGACAAAATTTCTGCCAATTGTGACTTCCCTATTCCAAAAACCACTACCAAAGTGAAACGTTTTATCGGAATGGCAGGATGGTATTTTTCTGAGTTAATCAGTCCTCTCAATAATTTACTGAAAAATCGAAAGAAAAATCAGAAAATTAGTTGGACTCCTGAAGCCGCTACTGCTTTGCAAACCTTAAAACTTGTTTTAACTACAGCCACATTTTTAGCCAACCCAGATTTTTTTGAATTGTTCACTATATAGTGTGATGCTAGCGAGGTGGCAGTAGGAAGTGTATTAACTCAAGGGGATGGTGACAACAGTAGAGTCCCAATTAAAAACGAAGCATAGGGGTAATAAGCGTGTGCGTGTGGGTGTAAGTGTGCGTGTGCTATGTATGTGTGTACCCCGATAACTAAAAAAATACTAATGGGAGACTTCCCAAATTTGGCAGGTAAGATTTTCAACATTTTAGATGACACATTTAATTTGGTGAATACGGTACTCACCAGAAGAGCATAATGGAAATGAACGAAGAAAAAGGTACAATTTCGGGAAAAAAATTTAAAAATGTTATTGCATTTCTGGACTAATCTCGATGAATTATAATGAAAAAACATAACTTTATAAAAAAAAAATCTTCGCATATCTGTAGTATCGCGATAGAAGCCACAGTTTTTGAGATAAAGCTTTCAAATTGGGTACACTAGTTCTAAAGTACAAAGACATTGAAAAATTCCGTGATGAGGAAAATTGACCAGCTGAAAGGGTCCACGGGATCAAACTTTTTTGCATTTGACTTTACAAAAAAATATATTCTTGATGAAATTATAATTCATGCGCCTACTGTACCAAGCGAATAAAATATATTTTCCAAGTACTTAAATAAAGCTGAAATATTTTACATATTGGCCTCATAAAATGGGGGTTAGGATAAATTAAACAGTTTGACGTTTGAAAGGTCTAATTTAATTACAAAAATGTCAATGTCAACAACAAAAAAATTAATAAAATATATGACATAAATTATTATTGACAGTATCGATTGACGCCGATAATTAATTATTAAAAAATTTTAATGAAACATTTCAAGGTATTAAAATTTAATTGAGGCAAGTGAAGAATTAAATAGAATGCTTCTTTTAGGATCAGGGATGATATATACTAGTATAAGAAAGTTGTGTAGTGTCCACATCAGATATTTCTACTTTCTTATACCTAATATAAGGAAGTATAGTAATCGTGATTTTTTTCGACCTCGAGATTTAGAATTGATTTATACGTTTTGAACCCTCCTGAATCCATTCTGACTATTTTCCGAATGATGTTTGTCGGTGCGTGTGTGTGTGTCTGTGTGTGTGGATGTGTATGTGTGTATCCGCGATAACTCAAAAAATACTAATGGGAGACTTCCCAAATATGGCCGTTAAGATTGTCAATAATATTTTAGGTGACACATTAAATTTGGTGGAATGTGGTAACACCAGAAGAGACACAATGAATGAAAAAAAAAAAGGTTTGGGAAAAAAATTAAAAAATTGTGCCATTTCTGGACGAATCTCGACGAATCATAATGAAAAATACCGCTGTCAATTACTTCCTCACCATAGTAAAACTCGACGTGTGGTGGAGTTTACAACTAAAGTAATTTTTGATTTTTCAAAAAAGTCGCATTTTGACGCTTCAAAAAAGTCACATTGATGGAATCTCATTAATATTAGACATTGGGACCGATTTTATCAACAACGAACTCCAATCTCTTCCTTAACCTCTAGAATGTGAACCAAATTTGAAAGCTTTATTTCAAAAACTGCAAGACGCCGTTAAATTCTAATTGAGGTAAGTGAAGAATTAAATAGAATGATTTTTATATCAGAATGATATATACTGGTATAAGAGTTATGTACTAGCCATATCAGATATTTATTGTGGATATATCAAACTTTATGTTTTTTAATAGATACCGGTGCGGATTTGTCAGTTGTACCGAGAAATGCTTTTACAGATTTAAAAATAAATAATGACTTGATTCTTACCACGACTAACGGTGGATTTATTTACACTTACGGTAAGAAACTTTTAAAAGTTGATTTGGGATTACGTCGTGTTTTTAATTTAATTTTTAATGTGGCTGACATCCATCCCAATTATTGGTGAAGATTTTTTGGTACGTTTCGGTTTAATTGTAGATTTGAAGAACAACTTTTGGCCCATAACAAGACAAGTTTGTTAGTGAATTGTTACGCCGGAACTAGTTCTGTCAGTTCCACAAAATTATTTTCTATTGAAGACCAATATGCGGCATTATTACGTAATTTTCCGCAGCTAATAGGGACATCGGATTATTTTTTGCCTATCAAATATGTTGTTAAAGATTTGTTGTCACCGAGGGTCTTTTGCCTTTTAGCCGTCCGCGTAGATTAGATATAGTAAAGTTTAATATAGCGAAAGAGGAATTTGCCCAGATGGTTGAGGTTAGGTATTTGTAGACCTTTTTCTTCATCAGTCGCTGCTCCACTGCATATGTTAGCGAAAAAGGAATTTAATGACGGTGACTACCGACAGTTGAACACTGTAACTGTTCCTGATAGGTACCCCCTACCACACATACAAGATTTTAATGCTCATTTATTTGGTTGTAAAGTGTTTTCAAAAATCAACTTGGTTCATGCTTATCATCAGATACCTGTCGCTGAATGTGACATTTACAAGACGGCAATCACAACACCTTTCGGCTTATTCGAATTTCTGTGAATGCCACTTGGTTTGAAAAATGCTATTAAGCAACTTCAACGTTTTATAGGTATGATTAATTTTTATCATAGGTTTGTCCCTAATTCTTCAGAAATTTTAATTCCCTTGCACTTATTGAATGCTAGCATGTTACGTGATAAGAGTAAGGTTATTAATTTCTGGCCGTTGGAATGTTCTGCTAGTTTTGAGAAAGCTAGAAGCTTTAATAAACGCCACGGTTTTGGCTCACCCTGGTTGTGAGGAGGGTGCAACACTTTCATTAACCGTTGACTGCTCTGGTGTGTCAATGGGTTCAGTTTTAGAACAAACATTTAAAAAATCCTGTTTCTCCGTTACATTTTTTCACGGAAACTGACGGATACGCAAAAACGTTATTTTACTCTTTGACAGAGAACTACTGTCACTGTATACGTTAATTAAGCATTTTAGATATTTATTAGAGGGCCGCGTTTTTTACTTGTTTTACCGATCATAAGCCATTAGTTTCAACTTTGTCGTCGAAAACATACTCCAGGGAAATAAGGTAAAAAAAAAATGACAACTGCGGAATGAGGGCCGAACAAGCTGAATTTTTGCAGAGACCTTCGTTTTGATGTTCCAATGAAGCACAAGAAAATCTCATATGCCTACCCTTGTGCGTCTTGAGATATCGAAGGTCAAAGGTCATGAAAATCGGTTTCTTCGCGAAAATCTCGCTTCCAGTGCATCTGACGTCGTAAGAACTCTAACAAAACTTACGTAAAATAGTATTCTCTATAAAATTGTTCATATACATTCTTTTCGGACGACCAACCGTTTTCAGATATAGCATGATAAAAGGGAGCGCGCATTCGTATAGGTAATACTGTATTATACTGCAGAGCTATAAATATAAACGCACTTTTCTTAATCTGTTAGACTGGAAAATTAAATTCCCATTATTAAAAACCGTTAAAAATTTGTTTATTTATAAAAAATATATAATAAATAATTAATAACAAAACAATGTATTATTTTCACACCACTTTTGTGAAATGAAATGCTTATTGAACAACTACAAGCTGCTAACATCGTTACAAAACAAGCCAAGGATGATGCAGATGTTCTAATCATCGAAACAGCCATGGAAGTATCGGAAAAAGAAAGAACCGCCATCATCATTGGAGAAGACATTGATTTGCTTGTTCTCTTAATAGGACGAACACAGTCACATCACAGACAAATTTTCTTAAAGAAAATTGGCAAAGGAACTCCATCAACACTAATTTATTCGTCATAAAGTGTCTTGACAAATATCGTCTTTGCAAAGAACATATTTTGTTTTTGCGTACCTTCACTGGATACTATACTACATCGGCACTATTCAACAAAGGAAAACTTAAGGTTATGACAATGTTTGAGAAACATCCCGATTTGACTCACTCGGCTCAAATATTTCAAGCAGAAAACTGCCCGCCAGATACAGTATTTCAGAACGGAAATCGTTTTCTGTGTATGGTGCTCCAAAAGATGAAGTGAACCTTGACAAATTTAGATACACCCAATTCATTAAGGCTACACGACTTAATAGACCTGTTAAATTGTCATCCCTTCCACCTACCAGTGAAGCGGCTCGACAGCATATTTATCGGGTCTACCTACCAAGTACAGATTTGGCTAGGGAAAAATCTACAACCCGACGAACGGGGTTGGGATTTACAAAAACGATATATTACAGCCGAAAACAACACTACTGCCACCTGCTCCAGACGACCTATTAAATACAATATTCCTGTAATTGTAAAAAGGGGTGTGGTGCCAGTGCGGGGTGAAAAGTCGGGCTGCCGTGCTCCAAAGTTTGTGGTCAGTGTCACGGACAGCCATGCCTGAACTCGTCAGACAGAGTTGGCAAAAACATCGAAGACTTCAGTGACCTTGAGCCTGAAGAGGTTTTTGCCTAACAGACATAGAACCAACAGATATTTTTGTACTCAGATATAAAAATACAGGCAATTTATTATGCTTTTTTTTTTTTTTTTTCGGTTTCCCGATGCCGGTCAGTCCCCTCCCGTGGCCTCCGACGCCTCACGGGAGTCGCGCTGGCGCATCAACTACAGCCACTCCCCACATCCCGCAGGGTTAGTGACTGTAGATACCAGTATCCATGTGCCCTAAGCAGACGGAGAGAACCCAGAATGACCGCCTTCTGCATTTGGCCTGCCAGCCACTCGGCTGATTTTTTGGCAGGCCGGTATGATCTTCAGTTCCGAGAGCAGCGTAGGCTTTATCCCTCCGAGTACACCACCGATAATAAGGACGACCATTTTGACCGAGTAGCCTGGGTACAGCACTTGGAGCTCGTACCAAAGATCGCGATATTTGGTCCGTTTCTCCTCCTCCTTCAAGGTGATGTTTTCTCCGCAGGTGCCGAGAACTCGATGACACACATCACCTTGAGTTTGATGGTCGAGGAGGACTATGTCAGGCTTGTTGGCTTGGATTAGCTTGACAGTCGGGAACGAGTAGTTCCAGTAAATCCGGCATTTCTCGTTCTCGACAACGGACTCAATATCTCCGGGGATAAAGGGAAGCACTGGTGTCTGGTCTACCCCATACGAGTGCCTTAGATGGAGTATAGCACTCGTAAAGCCGCGTTATGTCGGTGGATGTAGGCCAGGAAATCGCATATATAGGGGCATGCAGATAGTAAGTGCATGAGCGATTCCGGCGCCTGATGGCAGGTCCTGCAGTTGATATCAGGAACCTCTACACGCCACACGCGGCTATGGTAGACCAAGGTGTTGATAACACCATCTTGACAGGCCATAATGAATCCCTCGGTCTCCGACTTAAGCCCTGCTGACCTTAGAAAGGCGAAGGTCAGCCTGGTCGATAAACCCAGTGTTTCTATGTTCTTATAGAAGACACCATGCTGGGGTTTATCGACGCTGCCGTAACAGTTTCTCCTGTTCGGCAGCTCTAAGTCGGGCTTCAGACGATTTGGCTGAAGTTCGGTGACTGACTCAACATCAGCACCTCGCCGGCCACCTCGCCTGATGTCAAATGCGAGACCGAGTTCATCTGCGGCTCTTTTTGCTGCCTTGATCAATCCTGCTCCCACTCCTACAGTTTCGTGATGTTTCACGAACCGCAAAGGGGGATCTGAGCTCCTGAGTATGTTACATGCCATACTCAGTACTACTCTGCCATGCGTACACTCCAAGCTCAAGAGTCCTCGGCGCCCCCGTTGACGTGGGAGGCACACGAGGAACGGACGATCTAGGATGAACACTTCTGTGAATATTCATCATCTTGCGGGTATCCCTATCTAATTGGCGCAGCTCATCTACCCTCCACGAAGATAATGTGTTGATCGAGGTGCTAGTGGAACCCGACGAAAACGAGGAGGAAGGCAAGAAACTTAAGGTGTGGTGTGAAAAGAATGTATTTTTTGTTATTAATTATTTATTATATATTTTTTTATAAATAAACAAATTTTTAACGGTTTTAATAATGGAAATTTAATTTTCCAGTTTAACAAGATTAAGAAAAGTACTTTTATATTTATAGCTCTGCAGTGATAATACAGTATTACCTATTACTAATACTGCGCGCTCCCGCTTTATCATGCTATATCTCGAAATGGTTAGTCGTACGAAAAAAATGTATATGAACAATTTTGTAGAGAATACCATTTTACGTAAGTTTTGTTATGAGTTCTTATGACGTCAGATGCACTGGATGCGAGATTTTCCGGAAAAACCGATTTTCATGACCTTTGACCTTCGATATCTCAAGACGCACAAGGGTAGGCATATGAGATTTTTTGTGCTTCATTGGAACATCAAAACGAAGGTCTCTGCAAAATTCAGCTTGTTCGGCCTCATTCCGCAGAGGAAGTTTTATTTCTCTGGAGTAACAGACCGTTCGCCACGATAGATTAGACAATTAGAATTTATTTTGCAATTTGCAAATGATATACGATATATTCCAGGTCGTTCTAACGTTGTCGCGGACGGTATGTCACGGATTGTCGACGTTAACGTTTTGGAACAAGATGCTATGAACATTATAGACTCGTTGACTCTTCCAATTTTAATTTGACAATATTAAAAACTGCGCAAGAGGATGTTGAACTTGTTTTTTATTAGTTAGGCAAGAGAATGATGAAAAAATTATGTTATTTATTAAAACAAATTACCGTTTCGAGTTTGAAAGTTGTAATTTGGTGTGATGTTTCATATTCTAAATGTCGTCCTTACGTACCACAACGTTTACTTCGAACAGTTTTCGAAATTTTTCACAATTTAACTCACGTTGGCATTAAAGCTACGAAAAAGTTGATAACCACTAAATATAACTGGCCCAGGATGAATTCTGATTGTACTTCATGCAACAAAATCCTGTCAAACTTCAAAAGTCAACCGTCACACTAGGATGCCTTTAGGTGATTTTGAGGTAGCCAGGGGCCGTTTTGAACACATTCATATTGATATAGTAGGCCCTTTACCTCCTTCACATGGCATTTCTTATATTAACAGTTGTTGACCATTTCACCCGCTGGCCTGAAGCATATCCGACCCGAATGCTAAGCACTCTTATAGTCGGCCATCCTGGTTTTCCCGGATATCCTCATTCGGGTCAATATTTTGAAAACAAGTAAGCACAACTTAGGCAACGCTTTTTTTACATTTCTACAACATAGTGAATGTTTACAACATTTATACAACACACATAAGTTTTCAATATACATTCATCAAAATTAAGTCATATATCCGCAATGCGCTTCCACAACATAGGGAATATTTAAAACACATAAATTTACATTATATATATGTCACAATAAAATCATATGTGTGCGTCCTCAACGCGCTTCCACAACATAGTAAATGTCTACAACACATCTACAACACACATAAGTTTACATTATATGTACACCACAATTAAATCATATGTGTGCGTCCTCAATGTGCTTCCACAACATATTAAATGTCTACAACACATCTACAACACACATAAATTTACATAACTTCTGTGCTTCCTCAATATGAGTCTCAATTAAGACAACATATCTACAACACATCTTATATGTGTGCGTCCTCAATGTGCTTCCACAACACAGTAAATGTCTACAACATATCTACAACACACATAAGTGTACATAACTTCTGTGCTTCCTCAATATGAGTCTCAATTTAGACAACATATCTACAACACATATTTTCATTTACAGTTTACAGTATGCGCTTCCCTCAACATACTCATGGCGTATGCAGGTTCTTGTCTGCTAGACGCACTACGAAACGATAGCATCTACTTTGTAAGGTCTTTTATACTTCGGTAAAAGCTTTCGGCTTTCGCCAGTTGGGCTAAAATTTGTCTTCCGCACCAAGACCAGGTCTCCCACAGTGTAGGAGATTTTCTGCGTTTTGAGTTATAACGTCTTTTCTGACTCGATTGATCTTGTCGGATGTTTTCACTCAAACGGGCCCACAGGTCTGCAAGACTCACACGATTCATATCGTCCCGTATTTCAATCAAAAGTATGGCATTAGTCACACTCGAGGCCTAGTTCCAAGCAATGCATCTGAAGGTGTTGTACATTATAAATTACCTATCCCTTATTATTGTTATTATTGCCTATAGAAAAAAAGTTTTAAATAAAAGTTGTGTGGTTATGATTAAGTTTTGTTAAAATGCTATCAAAAGTACAGTAGCGTGCAAATTTCAGGGTATACAAAAAAAAATTTTTTTTTTAAATAGGATACCCTATATATTAAATTTTTGGAATGATCCTTTGTTCCTGATTTCAAAAATATACCATATGTTACCCTACCATATACCGTTTTTGAGTTATTAAACGGCGAATATCTTAGTTAAACTAGTTACTGTAAATATCGAAAAGTTAACATTATTAAAGTGAGCTATGAAAATGACAACTATTATGTTTGATAAATAAGTGACATTTCTTTAATGAAATAATCAAAATGGTTTACAGTGAGGAAGGAAAAACCAAATATTTATACAAAATAGATAAAGATTTATTTAGGAAATTTAAATATAAATAAATGATCTCATAAAAGATATTCGATGTGTCCGCCATTATTGTCAATGCATAATTGATAACGTCTTTTTATATTTATAATTGTACAGGAAATGGCTTCATTATTTATATTCAGATTGTTTATTTCAAGTCGAATCCTGTCTTTAATGACTTGAATACTATTATTATTATTATTATTGACAATGTCTTTTTTGAAATCCCCAAAAAAATGAGTCCATAGGGGTCAAATCTGGACTGTTATGTGACCATTAATAGGTCCATTATTCCCTATCCATATTGAAAATACATTATTCAAATGATCTCGAACGGGTAGGACATTACGGAGTGGCCCCATCCTGCATCCAAATCATATCATCAAGTTCGGCTTCCGGAAAATTCTGCAAAAGAATATTTTCTGCTTCTGAAATAACTATTTCCAGATAGGTAACTCCAGTTAAAGTATAATCATAAAATATAGGCCCAACAATTTTGTTTCTGAAAATTCCACACCAAACGATAACAGTTTTTCTTCCTGATTTTTTTTATTTGTTTTACCAATATTTTTTCTGTTGTGCTTGTTTTCCCACGACCTTCGATTTTTCCTATTAAAAACTCCTGCCGTAGAAAAGGATGATTCATCAGTCCATAATATTTTAGTAAAAAAAATCGGGATCTTCATCCAACTTTTGAATCATCTGGCAGCAGAAATCCAGCCTTTTCCTTTTTTGAGTCTCTGTTAAAACTTGTACGGCTTGTACGGGTAAAATTTTATATGGTCTCTAGTTGTTATTTTTTAACGTACGTTGGATTTTGGAATAACTTTTACCTAATTGATCGACTGCATTATTTATACTACATTCAAAATTTTCTAAAAAATAATATAGTGTTTCAAAAAAAGTCTATTCGCGAATAAATATGGATGGGCTTACCTTCGAAATGAAGCAGTAACACTAGCTTCTGACTCAGGGCGTCACATCAACTCTACACCTTCGACGGCGGCAGGTGCATTAAGCATTGCAGGGAGTTGCCCCTGATGACTCATCTTCAGCTTCGCAGGAGACTTAAGTTCAAGGTATCGCACTTCTGCCTTGTTAGGATAACTACTTAAAATAATAAACCAGGATACATTAGTTTTATATTGAACCTCTCAAAAATAACAAGAACTCTTAAAATAAACGTCCCTATCTTCAAATATCCATCAAGAGTCTCTTATCATACTCATTATTTGACATCCCCTTGACTCCCGCTAATAAACATCCACATATAGCATGCGGCGGCCAACCCGATGGCTAAACATTCTTACACGATTGAAACCTATGTTTTCACTTTCATTTGATGGACCTTTTGAAGTAGTTTCCCGTACCGATAAAGTTATGACTATCGTTAGACGGGGTAAAACTGTCACTGTCAGTCTTGACAGGGTTAAACCCGCTTATTTATTGGCTGATGAGGAGGATCAGACTATCCCGGTGTTACCTAAGCGCGTTCGTTTTAATGTTGATTGCTTGGTGTGACATTTCTTTTGACAGAGGGGAATATGTAGCGTACTCATTTTGAGATAACAGCTACATGTACATTTTAGTGCATTAATAAATATAGCTCCTAAAAGAAAAGAAGATCGATAACGGGGAAACAAAAAAAAGGAAGAAGTATATAATAATAATAATAAAATATTGTAGTGTTAATCAAAATTCATTATATGTAACCATATTATTATTATTTAAACTTTCAGTTGATGAATATAAGAATTTATAACTAATTGAGTTTGTAATTATGTGAAACTCCACAATAGGGTATCACTTAAAATATCCAAATTGGGATGGCTGAGGGTGATAGTGTGCATGCAACTAGGTTACAGTAAACGATGTTTAATGACTCCTTTTTACATTTTGCACACAGTGTCCAATATAGTCGAGCGCTTTATAGATATTTTCTGTATTTTGAATGCTTATTTTTAGCCCTAGTTTGGATTCCTGGGAAAGGTCAAATATTTTGGTTACGTGTTGTAATTATATAGCAAATATCAGATTAAGATTTGATGATATTAATATCGAGAAAACATTTGAAATGCAAGTTTTGCCACCACCACCCTTACAAAATAGCGTTTTAATTCCCTCAAACTGGAGAATTCAGGATAAAGTTATAAAAAATATTGAGAGGTAAGTTATTTGATTTTTGTAATTAATATTTAAACCCTTTGATGAATTGTTAATATTTTTTTTAATAGGGATACAGGATGGTTTGGTTTTGAATCCCCAAACTTACAGGACATGATTCACGGCCAATAATTAAGGAAAAAAAGGAAGGAAGGAAAATGAACTTATGCCCTTAAACGCTCCGTTGCATATGCATACAGGGATTAAAACAATACCATTTTAATAATTTCATGAAGGAATCCAATTTTTTATATTCTGTATTTTACAACTAACTAAAAAAATGTGTAATTTGTGGCATGATTAATCGTGACGTTGAAATGAGGTCCCATGTCTCTTCTAGTTCTATCAGTATTTGTCACGGCACGGAAAATATATGACAGATTTTTTACAATTAATCTTTGCGAAAAAAATATTATTGAATTGTTTAAAAAAACAAATATATCGTATTGAAACAGTATATTTTTGTGAAACTGGGGAATAGCTCTGTACATATATGGGGTCGCAAAAATCGCCCCCTCTGTTTTTTGGCAGTTAATGAATATTTTTCATTAATATATGGATAGGTAGGTCCTATAATCAATCAATTACAGTACTAAATAATTTAAAAAAAGTGGGCTGTATTAACATTCACAAATAAATTTTATTGCAATTTTTCGGTTATCCATATACATATTCTAAATTGTTCTAAAAATTTTTGCTCTGCCTCTCCCCTGGAAACTTTGGGAGCGACACCTATGTGTACAGGGTGATTTTGTCAGCATACTTTCGTTATTTTTATTGTTACGAAAAAATGGTAAGTACAAAAGTTAAAGGACTTTTTGTGTAGATTTTGAAAATAATATCAGAAAAAAAATGGAAGCTCACATAATATGGCTACAGTTATTAGATTTATTTTTTTAAATCGAGCACCTTGTATATTTTTAGATATTTGAATGGAACACTTTCTCACGAACACAATGATATAGGAATCGATGGATCTATCTTTAATACTAAGGGAGATATGTGGGAAACTGTGCGAGTCCCACCCTAGTTAACTTTGTTATTTCTGACTATACAGTGTGTCTCATGGGATCTGGGATTGATTATATCGGTATCTTGAGTGAAGATATAGAGAGATTCGCTTAAATGAGCAAAGTAGTGCAGAATTATATGCCTATTGATATGGCGTCCAGAAAACAATTGAATTCCAATTGGTTTAGATTTTGTTTAAGAAGAAGCCAATATCGCCATTTTTAAAAATGCCTTTCTTATTTGTGGGTCAATTAAACAATGTTTAAGATCATTTAGCAATAATTTTTTAAGGGCTTTACAGTGGCATTCTTAATGTATTTTATCAAACAGTACTTTTACAAAAATTACAACAGCTTAATTTTTTGTTATGGACGCCATATTGCATTATCACATTTTTAAAATTGTCTGAAAGTTATTTGTAACTCCCCATATCTAATGGAGAATTTTAGGGTATAGCTAAGTTCCTACGATTTTTTTTTTTAATTTTAGTTTTATGCCCCGAATTGATCCTGTTTGGGGATTAAAAGCTGAATCACCCTGTATATTACATTTTTGAAATTTTCAAGTGAGATATTTATGTAAAGGAATTAATTTTAGTGAGCAAATTACTGCGGATTATGACAATGAAGAAAATATGAAAACATTAAGTTTTATTTTAGACCAAGATTTATTACAAGAAGATTTTATGAAAAGTGATATTAACCAAAAAAATAAATGTATTAGAAGCCAAAAAAATTACAAGTAAGTATAATAATAAATATCACAGTTATGTATTTTACATATATCGGTTTCATTAAAAAATGTACACCCGCCTCGATTACTTTATGACTGCCCCGCAATTTATTTGATTGTGGTTATGATTTCTATGTCAAGAAAACTTAATGAGTTCCTACCTGGGAATATCGAGTGCCACAGAATCGGTCTAATAAGGCCTCTTAAAGCTATACTACCAGCTAGACCCCATTAAGCAGGATTCAAGGAAAAGTTAAGAATCATTAATCTCTTTTTCCCCCGAACCGCCAAACCCATCCAGATTTCTTCCATAGTTTGTGATTTTATTAAATCATAAACATATACTATACAAACTTTATAAAAAATGGCTTCTGATGGATTTACTTTAAACTGGTAATTTTGTAGTTTAAAAGTTATCATGAGCACGACGGGTGCGACGACGGTCCAAACGCAATAATTTGACCACCACGGGCTTTCAAAGAACATCAAATTATACCGTGTGTAAAATACCAAATGTGGCCAACTGTTAACAAAGACACTGAATTCAGAGACTAGAAGTGCCAAAATGAAATTTATATACGCATGCGCGGATTCGTCTTTATTTTGTTGATATTTCCTTCAACCTAAGTGTTAATTATTTGTTAAAATAAGAACCTTGCATCAACATACATATGACTGCTATTTGTTTTGTGTATCTATGTATTTAATATAGGTATATATTGTTTCATGTGTTATTCAATAAATGTATTCAATTTCATATAACATTTTATTTGGGTAATTTATGAGCGTCCATATGAACTTCCAAAAGTATTGTGTAAGCAAATCTTATTTCAGTCCTTTATTCGGAAAAAAATTTCGATAAAGTGATAAATTCTTAACAAATACCAATAGATCCATAATGTACCCAGATATTGTCGACAACAAAGAGGTTTAATGCTATATCCCAAAAAAAAAGAACAATTATGCAGATACGTGTTTCGGAGTTATTTCTCCTCATCAGCGTAGCGTAGCTAAGGAATTGGATCTAGAATGGAATAGATCAGGAACAAGAACTAAAATAAGGCTGGAAAGTATAGTACACAGTACTCAATTAGTGCCTTCATGTTCCCATGTGCCACAAATGGGGCCTCGATGAGCACAGTCGACACACAGAGCTCTATGTGTACTGCTAGTTTCCACCTGGCACATATAAACAACACAAGGGGATGTGGCACTAAACCTTCTTTGCTTTATTTTGAACCCCAATAAATCTATCTTGATATGTACTAGATATGTACCTATCAGTAGCAATAAATCATTTTTGTATGTTAGTAATATTTATTCGATTCTTGGTATTCGTTTAGTATATAATTATTTTTATTTCGAGGTCGATATATATATATATATATATATATATATATATATATATATATATATATATATATATATATATATATATATATATATATATATATATATATATATATATATATATATATATATATATATATATATATATATATATATATATATATATATATATATATATATATATATATATATATATATATATATATATATATATATATATATATATATATATATATATATATGTATATATATATTTCTTGGTCTGTTAGAGTATACTTTTGGTTCTTTTGTTTCATATGTCTATTACTTTTGAAATATATTTTTGGCACTTGTCTTTATCTTTCTGTTAATTAGTTTAAAGAAGAGAGAAATAGTTAGCCTCAGATCCTCAAAAGTCAAGGTCTCCTACTACCACTAATATTGGATATGGTACAGAAGTTTATACACCAACATAATTTATATAGGTCTAACTAAGAATGGCAACGTTAAATTATTTTTTATTTTTTATCTAATCTAATTCTTTTATATTTTATTATTGTAGATGCAGAAACATGTTGCCATAGGAGCACCCTACTTGGCTCTTAACCTATTCGATATTACGGAGTTGAAATTACCAGAAAAACTTACCAGTCCCTAATAAAAAGAGCATTAAAAACATTGTGGAACAAACAGAAAAATTGTTAGTTGATGCATCTACGAAGGATCAAGTCTTTTCGGAACCTTCTTCTAGTCGATCGAAATCCTCTAGAAGTAGTCTAATTGAATTTCCTTATTAAATACTAATAAAACTTTAACTTTTTAGTTGAATAGAATACAATTTATTTGTGTTTGTTGATTAAATTATTTTATTTATTTGCTAATAAAAATCTACTTAAAATTTGTATGCTGTATTCTATAGCAGTTGGAGTTGTCACTTGAATGCCACTGCACATTGTACTGTGGCTGTCTATTACCTGGTACAAAGTATTTTCATCTGTAATCAAATACACAACTACAACAATAGTAATTTTAAATTCATTACTAAAGAAGGTTAGAATCTCTTCATATACCACTTAGCATTATGACATGTCCGTTTTTGCGCATACTCATTGCTCACTGCAGAAATTGTTTTGTTTACTAGTTTAATTTTTCGAAAAGATAGATTATATTCATATTTTCAAATTGATAAATTTTTTATGCATTTCATTATTTAAGGCATAGATAAATTTAAGGTTTTCGTCATGCAAAAGCACAACACATATTTTTTGTTCCCTTCAGCTATCATAGCCACCAGTCAAACTGCATGGCGTATCACGGGCAGTCGCATATGAAATTCCACCAAGCAATATGAAAAAAAGATAAAAGTAGGCAAAATTTTTATTGTTTAATGGTTAGTGGATAATGCATAATGGCCTTTATAAAGAAACTTCCTTATGGGAATAAGTATATTTATCTTATAATTCTCAGTTGCAAATTGCTAATGAGTAGTTAGTGCCTTGTAAACTCACCATTAAAATATTTGTTATTTCACAGTGACAAAACGTGATTTGCCTATAGCCTTCATGGAATATGAAAAACATACGTCAACGGCAAAAAATATATCAAGGAACATTTTACTTTTACAGAAGCTATCAATTTTACTTGTGTAACATTGAAAATATAAAAATATTTGTTTTACGAATACAAAATGCGATGGAATAAAGTAAGTATTTTTGAAAATAATGCACAATGGCTGAATGGACAACAATTCGTCATAAGAGAGTAAACCTGGAAGGCCTTGTAAATCTTATGAACTATCATCCGAAAGAAGTCAAAAAAGAAAAGCTACTAAATTATTTCGTGATTACAGGCTAGATCACAATTATTATCATATCATGTGTTCAAGGATTGTGTTGTGTTGGAGAAAAGTCAGATGCTATCTATGCCATCTAAGGCACTCGTACGGGGTAGACCAGACACCAGTGCTGCCTTACGTCCCTGGAGATATTGAGTCCGTTGTCGAGAATGAGAAATGCCGGATTTACTGGGAATACTCGTTCCCGACTGTCAAGCTAATTCAAGCCAACAAGCCTGACATAGTCCTCCTCGACCATCAACTCAAGGTGATGTATGTTATCGAGTTCTCGGCGCCAGCGGAGAAAAACATCACCTTGAAGGAGGAGGAGAAACGGACCAAATATCGCGATCTCCGGTACGAGATCCAAGTGCTGTACCCAGGCTACTCGGTAAAAAATGGTCGTCCTTATAATCGGTGTACAAAAAGGGGTACAAAGGACCGACAACCTCCACGCGGTGCATCCTGGACAGACAGGGGCAACTCTGCCTGGTAAATATCGGTTGGGGGTACCAAGGCTAACCACCTAGTACTCCCTTCACTTCTGGTTTCCTACAACTTCAGAAGAAGGGCCCCCTCATGACCGCCTTCAATCGGATGGGGTTCAGAGACAAGTGGGAGGGGCCTCAGCGGATGCTCTCAATGTGCACAGACGCCTTAAGTGGACGAGGGAACTAAGGGATGACTTACTAACCTGCTACGAGAATAGCGAACCTGAGCGCAGGAGATACATGGCGCGTTACATGATGCCTGGAGAATCGGGCACCTAGAACACCGCGCCTTCTCTCAGCAACATCTGAGAGATCAAGTATCCTTTCTGCTCAGGACAGGTTACGTAAGGGCACCCCCGTCAGCTGGAAGAACTGCCAGCCGCAATCCCACCGCGTCAATTAGCAGCTGATGGGGAACATCCTCTAGAATTCACCGATGTAGACTTAAGGACAAGGGTTAGCCTTAACACCAGGGCTGACCTAAAGCCACAAGACCTGGCTAGAATGGACGCGGTCATCGAAAAGGAAGTTCCAGAAGATGCAGACATCTGGCAAATCAACTGTGCCGTGTACAACGCCTCAAAGCAACTCGTCCCCCGTGAGAGATCAACCAATCACGGGGTTGAGAAAGCCAAGCGGCGTGTACAAAAAATTGAGGGTAAAGTACAGTCGGCCCGACAACACGCTTCTCTGATCCAGAGTGTGGTGGAATACAAGACGAGTGGTAGAACATTTACTCCCAGAATCCGGCGCATAGCAGTCGGATTAAGACGTCAACACCATATTCTAAATCTGACAGTGATGCTTACCATCAAGTAGCACTGTCTAGATAGGATCCGAGCGCTCATGGCTGTAAAGAAAACGTTGAAGAGACGGGTGAGGAGTATGGAGCAAAACAATTTGTTCCGTACGAATCCTTCCCTCCTCTTTCAAGAGCCACAGCTTGTTGTAGATAATCCGCCGACTGTAGAAGATGTCGAAACCTTCTGGAAGGGAATCTACGAAACGATGCGTCCATTTAATAGCGACACTCCAGTAATTGCACACTTCGAGGCTCTGTGTCACAGACATCTTGAAGAGCTAGAAGAAGTGTGCCCGGCAATCAGTCCAACAAGCACTTGTTGGTACCAAAAACTTCGCTGCCCCTGGCCCAGACGACATTAACAACTGGTGGTGGAAGAAATTTCCTTCCACTCACCGCCGTCTGGCGCGATATTTCAACTCATGGTTGATCGAGGGACAGCAGAATCCGAAATGGTTCGTCGAGGAACGTACTGTGCTTATCCCCAAAAAGGAGGATCTTTCCGACCCGAAGAATTATAGGCCGATCACTTGCTTCAACTCCTGCTACAAGATATTTACACGTATGTTGTATGCTAGGACACTGAGGTCTGTTGATCCGGTCTTCCAGCAGATACACGAACAGCGAGGTGCATGGCGGGTTGCAAGGACAGCCTGCTGATACATTTGGTCTTCCAAACTTTCGGGGAAGAACAAGGTGTCTGCAACTAACATGCTTGCCTTTCCGGTTCTGCTCCACTCCTTTGGAGTAGTAAAGTGGACGGTAGACGAGCTGCGCCAATTAGACAGAGATACCCGTAAGATGATGAATATTCACAGAAGTATTCATCCCAGATCGTCCGTTCCTCGTGTGTATCTCCCACGTCAACGGGAGGGGGGGGGCGAGGACTCTTGAGCCTGGAGTGTACGCATGGCAGAGTAGTACTGAGTATAGTATGTAACATCCTCAGGAGCTTAGATTCCCTCTTGCGGTTCGTAAAACATTACGAAACTGTAGAAGTGGGAGCAGGATTGTTCAAGGCAGCAAAAAGAACAGCAGATGAACTCGGTCTCGCATTCGACACCAGGCGAGGTGCTGATGTAGAGTCAGTAATTGAACTGGCTGAGGTTGCAGACGATTTGGCTGAAAATCGCCTGAAAGCCCGAATTAGAGCTGCCGAACAGGAAAATCTGTTTCAGCAGCACGTCGATAAACTCCAGCATGGTGTCTTCTATAAGAACATAGAAACACTGGGCTTATCACCAGGTTGACATTCGCCTTTCTAAGGTCAACCAGGCTTAAGTCGGAGACCGAGAGATTCATTATGGCCTGCCAAGGTGGTGTTACATATTAACACCTTGGTTTACCGTAGCCGCGTGTGGCGTGTAGAGGTTTCCGACAACAACTGCAGGACCTGCCGTCAGGCGCCGGAATCGCTCATGCACATACTATCTGCATGCCCCGTTTACACGATTTCGGCCTACATTCACCAACATTACGCGGCGTTACGAGTGCTATCCTACCATCTCGTATGGGTAGACCAGACACCAGTGCTGTCTTACGTCCCCAGATATATTTAGTCCGTTGTCGAGAACGAGAAATGCCGGATTTACTGGAACTACTCGTGCCCGATGGTCAAGCTAATCCAAACCAACAAGCCTGACATAGTCCTCCTCGATCATCAACTCAAGGTGATGTATGTCATCGAGTTCTCGGCACCTGCGGAGAAAAACATCACCCTGAAAGAGGAGGAGAAACGGACCAAACATCGCGATCTCCGGTACGAGCTCCTTGTGCTGTACCCAGGCTATTCGGTCAAAATGGTCGTCCTAATTATACACGAAGGGATAAAGCCTACGCTGCTCTCAGAACTGAAAACCATACCGCCCTGCCAAAAATCAGCCGAGTGATTGGCAGGCCAAATGCAGAAGGCGTTTATTCTGGGTTCTCTCCGTCTGCTTAGGGCACACGACTCTGGTATCTACAGTCACTATTCCTGCCGGATATGGGGAGTGGCTGTAGTTATTGCGCTGGCGCGATTCCCGTGAGCCGTCGGAGGCCATGGGAGGACTGTCCGGCATCGGATATTCCGCAAATTAAAATAATAATAATAATAAATAAAATGTTTTTATTAATTTAAATATACAACAATTATTATGTTACATTAGTAAAAATAGCATTGGCAACAATCAAAATATGTTATTATATTAAATTAAAAGAACAACAAGATTCAGACAAAACGTCTGCTATTCTTCTAGAGCACTTGGGGAATAAAATTAATTAATTTTTTTCATTACAAAGTACAGTACAATACAAAACTTAAAAGATGTCGAATCCACCCACAACATAGCGCTCATTTTAAGCAACTTAGACATCGTGAAGGAAAAAGTTTATCATGTTATCTATAACTGATATTCTGATTTACAGTCACACACAGGGAGCGCCAGATGTAAGTCGACTCGCTAAAATAAATTAAACAAGAAATATAGAAAAAAAAAGAAATATTGTTATACATTACCCCCTTCTTGTTCTGAAAACAAGAAATCATCGACATTAAATTTCGTCATCGTCATTGATTTTATATCTACCGGTAGAACATTTATATTCTTTGGAATGTTGTATGTAAATGATCTTTCATACATAGCCGTTTCATGTTGCGGAATTGTAAGTTGTTCTTTCCTTCTTATATTTATGTATGAATGTCGGTTCTGTATTTAATTTTATTACTTAAGTAAGATGAAGTTATTTTTTGTTAATATTTTATAATACTATTACAGCAATTTGCCATACTTAATAAGTTGCAAAGAGGATTTTGCCCTTTGTATTTGATTGCTATCTTTAGACAAGGCCCATATTACATAGTCCCAATAATTAAATTAAGGATTAGGATATTTCGCCCAACATCGATAGAATTACATACATAAAGGAACAACCGAAAAATGAAAGCTGTTTTGCAGGGTGTGCACATTTCGATGTGTGTATAGGGTAACTTGGTAACTGTAAGAGATACAAAAAATGGACGACACATTTTCGATCTCTTTTTTTGAGATAAATTCACTGGTTTCTTTTGTTTTCGAGTTATAAACAAAAGTTCGATTTTTCGACTTTTAAACATGTTAATATCTTGGTTGTTTGTAAAGTTATGAAAAAACAACTTTTACATTCTTGAGGCACTTTTTCTGTATAATACAGTGGCGTCAATAAAATTTAAAAAAAGGTGTAATTTCGAGTTATGTCATAAAGTTGATTTTTTAAAATGGGAATCATAGTTGGCTATGGTTTAGTTAATAATGATATTTTTTTTCTCTTTCAAACTATGTATATATCATATGTGAGGTCGCTTTTGTTGTGTAAGTATTTAATAGCGATAATAACCTTTTAGTAGATTACTTTTTGCGCTTTTTTATATTTATTTCAAGTAGGCGTGTGTCATCTATGACAGTATTTATCCGTTTGTCAGTAAATTGCATATAAATAATTTTGTTTCCGTCATAATTACACCCCATTTAATCGTAAAAGTGAAGATGTCTTACGAAAATTACGAGAAATATGATATGCTAGAATGCTTTATTCAAAGTAATAACAATTGTGATATTGCATCCAAAATATATTTCAATCGCTATCCAGAAAGAAGACAACTAAATAAAGCTATTTTTAAGAGGTTAAAAGAAAATTTCATTAATTGTGGGTCCTTCAAAAAGTCAAGACCAAAAAATTACAACAAATAAGATGCTGACGAAACTTCTATAACTGTAATTGGAATGGGGGTTGAAAATCCTTCAATTTCAAGTCGTCAAATTGAAGCTGATTCTGAGATTTCAAGACGACGAGCTCTGGGTATTTTGAAGACACACCAATTCAGGCCTCATACAATAAGGAAACAACATCACCTGCAATCAACTGATCCTCACTGACCATGACGATTGGAGTTTTGCATATGGTATCGTCAGAAAACTCAAGAAGATCCATTCTTCTCTAGAAATGTAGTTTGGACAAATGACGCCTATATTAGCAGTGCAGGAATTTTCAACAGGTATAACGAGCACTATTGGTCTGATATGAACTCTCACCATAACGTTGACGTGCGATCTCAGGGACGCGTTAATTTTAGTCTTTGGTGTGCTCTACGTGGCAATCGTGTTTTAACATATCACGTATCTCTTACAGTTACTGAGTTGAGTTAACCTATACAAACATCGAAATTTGCCCACCTTGTATAAGAAATTGAGGCGCGAATTATAGAATTAAACCCTTATTTGGTTGAAAAAAAATAGCTCAGCATTTCAGTAAAACGCGCATTATTTTTGACCAAGCTAGATGAAAAATTTTTCTCAGGTATTGACAGATATTGCATCTAGTGTTGTTTGTGGAGTATGAGGAGCCAGCGAAATGAATAATTTAGAGCGTGTAAAATTTGCAGAAAATGAATATGAACTTTCTACTTCACATTGTTCGATGCGGTTTATGGAATTGGTTCTCCATGTTTCATATAAACTTTCACTTAAAAATGATCCGTAATTAATGAATATAAGATCGAGAAAGTAACAAAGAAATTATACATACAAAAATATTTTCGTGGAGAAATGGGCCTAATTATTAACCAACCACGACAAAACAGCGCCCAGCGACGACTGTAATACTACAAGATGAGTTTTTTTAAATGCGGAGTGCAGGTGCTATAGGTTTTGAACTGGTTTAATAAAAAGATTCTTCCGACAAATGTCATCTGGAAAAAAAGTACTTACATAAATTTGGCGAATATGCCCCACAAAGAGCAGTTTTACGTAAATAAGTACAACTGATATATACCCTCACCTGTACATAAAGTACTCATCCATAGAGAAAATAGTGTACAGTCTTGCCTCTTAATGCAGAGCGCATTATTTTATTGGTTGTTTAACTGACGGAATTTATGATGTATTCTGAAATTACATAGTTTTTTTTTGTAATGTTATAAAATTTAAAAAAGAAAGCAAATTACAGCTAATGAATATACAGGGTGTACCATAATTAAGTATCTTCCTTTAAGGGAGTTATAGAACTAAAAAAATAAGTTGAGTTTTGTATATACACATTTTCCTTAAATCAGTTCATAAGGGAGCTACCACCCCTTAAAGGGGGCAAGTACAACCTAGTTATTTGCCAATAGATTCGAAACGTCTTAACTTGCAAAATTTCTTATTCGGACCATTTATTAATTTTATAATGTTACATATTTTGTAAAATTTTTATCTGAAATAATAAATGGTCCAAATTTAAATTTTGTAACTTAAAATGTCTCGAATTTAATGTCAAATAACTATGTTGTACTTACCATTTTTAAGGGGTTGTAGTTTCTTTATGAACCGATTTAAGGCAAATGTTTATATACAAAATTCAACTTATTTTACTTCCTCATCCTTCAAAGTGAGGAAAGTATGTATTCGTGAAAAAAATTTTGAAAATTTTTATTGCATTTCTGGACGAATCTCGACGAATTATGACGATACACAAAATTTCAGTATTCGCGATAACTCAAAAAATACTAATGGGAGACTTTTCAAATTTGGCAGTTAAGATTTTCAACATCATTTTAGGCGACAGATTAAATTTGGTGAATGTGACATCACCAGAAGAGACGTAATGAATGAAAAAAGAAAAAAAGGTACAATTTCGGGAAAATTTTTTTTAAATTTTTATTGTATTTCTGGACGAATATTTGATTATAACAAGTGTAAAACATGACCAGATCATTGACCAAATATATTTATAGGTGATTTTTATGTATGTAGTGTGGGCATATTTGACTATTTGACTATTATTGCTATTTGTAATGGTACCTACTTAAATTTTAACAATTTTTTATTTTACTGCTTGCTTTTTCATTTCTCATGATGTACCAATAAATCAAACAAAAGGGAATCGGGATTTATATTTAATAAGTAACTATTAATGCACTAGCATTTAAAATGTTGTATGTTGAGCAAAAATCAAACAATTTTTAAAAGAAATTATATATAACTTAGAAAGTAATTTATAATTTTATATCACTAAAATAATGTTACAAAAAAACATTTTCTCTATTTAGTCGTCGAATATGTAAATACCATTACCACTTAGGTATTTGTTTATATTATTTAATAAGTTACATAAATAGCATAAATTATCAGAGGTAAGTATATTAAAAACGATATCCTATCTATAGTCACTCCAAGGAGAATCCACATTAACTGCTGTTTTCCTGGAGGTTTCATGTATGACGATTCATTTAATTTTCCATATTCATCAGATATCTGAAAAATATAAATACATAAATTCGTATTTATATATTTGAAATAATATTTGAAAAAATCCTTAAACACCGCTAGTAACAACTCCCTACATATTTAAAGAATATTTGTACCGGGGCGGGTCATTCATTTAACGGTATCCCAGACACCAACTTTTTGTTTGTTGTATTTTTTTATGTTTTGGCGACGTAGCATGATTTCTAAAGGATGTTTTTTTAAATGTTAGTTTTCGAAGATTATCTTTTATTGCTTTTGTTTGATAACATAATTTCCATAATTTATATTATT
>JANEYF010004740.1:0-67963 GCA_029963845.1 Rhamnusium bicolor
AGTTTTAATTGAATGCGCGCGCATGTTTCCCAATTTCAAACGGTAATATGCATTGTTTAAAGTTAGTTCTTATTTTAAGAATTTTCATTTTATAATTAACCAAATAGTAGTTGGTAAAATTATGTTAAAATTATATTTATAATATATTTGAGGGTCATATTATATTACCATATTCTTATTTTTGTAATTTTCGTTGTTGTCCACTCGCCTATTATTGGGGAAAATTTGTTCTTACCCTGTGATCCAATGGCAGAAAGTGAAACCAAAGGAAAATAAATAGTGCACTGTGAAATATCACCAGAAAGCAACATGCCTTTCCAAACATCAAACCACTTCTTCAATACATTGTAAATTCGATCATGCATATCCACGCTATCTTCCTTAGAGGATATTTGAATTCTTTGGGGTATTTGAGGAGGTTCTCTATCAGAACTACTGTGTATAGACTCTATTTGGCTACTTATGCGTCGAGGAGTTTCGGCAGCACTGCCACTAGCTTCGGATATATTTTTGATTTTGTAATGCGCAGGATCTAAAAAAGAAATGCAATAATTCAATTTTGAAAAATTTATATTTATAAAAATGTACTTACCAAAAGATTCGTTCTTATAACTTAACTGTTTAGGTTTGTAAAGCAACCATCTACATAAAAGTGGGTCCATACAAATCCTTATTTCTTGTAAATTAAAGAGTAATATTGGAGGGTGTTTTTGCAAATCAGGGTTTAAAGGATACTGAAGCGTTGCAGTAAAAAGTGGTAAGTCTTCAGTGCTCCTGTAAGAGTTATGCTTTAAGAAAAATAATAAAATATAAACAATAATGAACGTAAAGAAAGAATACTTACCCTTTATTTTTTACCCCTCGTTTTTCAACTGGTTTTGGTTCCGGTCCTGATATAAATAATACTTGTTGAATATCCCTCGAACTAAAGTTAATACCACACTCCCTTTTATCTTTATGAAATTGAAATTCACTACATGATGAAGGTTTGATATCCACAGGTTCAAAAATAAATGCCTTAATTGAACCTAAACTCACATCGATTGAAACTGTTGCATTTGTTATAACTTTCCGGAAATGAACTGCCTCTATGCATAACTCCATATAAGGCAAACCTAAAATTAGAGATGTCAAATTTTCGCAAATTTATTTTTGGAAAAATTTAATGTTGTCAATTTGACCAGTCAAAAATGTTTTGGTCAATTGACCACTATTATGAATACTGCATAATGTATAGTTACTACTAGTAAACTAGTG
Source organism: Rhamnusium bicolor (assembly GCA_029963845.1). NCBI lineage: Eukaryota > Metazoa > Arthropoda > Insecta > Coleoptera > Cerambycidae > Rhamnusium > Rhamnusium bicolor. The sequence goes on from JANEYF010004740.1 coordinate 1,258, forward strand.
CATTTGTTAAATAAAGAAAGAGCTATATTTTACTTTTTTATGTATATTTTTATTTCTTTCCATTCAAAATAAAATTGTTGCTAATTTATTTTTTAAATATCTTTATTCAAGATTTATTTAACATCTATGTATTTGGTGTCAAAATGTTTGTCTTGAAGTGAACGATTCAAATTCAGTAGAATTAAAATATCTGATGTGGCCAGCACATAACTTTCTTATACCAGTATATATCAACCTGATGTAAAAAAATCATTCTATTTAATTCTTCACTTACCTCAAAAAAATTTTTTATAGCGTACCTTGACATGTTTCATTAAAATATTTAAATAATTAATTATCAGCGTCATTCGATACTGTCAATAATCATGTCACATATTTTAATAATTTCTTCTTATTGAATTTTTATAACGAAATTAGACATTTCAAATGTTAAACTGTTAAATTTATCCTAACCTGATTTTATGAGGTCAAATGTATTGTTTACATCAGCTTTATTTAAGTAATTGGAAAATGTATTTTATAGTAGACATGATTTATAATCTTTCATCAAGAATATATTTTTTTTGTAAAGGCAAATATAAAAAAGTTTGGGTCCTGTGGACCTCCTTTCAGCCGGCCAATTTTGCTCATCATCGTATTTATCGTTGTTTTTGGCCATTAGAACACGTGTACCAAATTTGAAAGCTTTATTTTAAAAACTGTGGCTACTATCACGATACTACAGACATGCAGACATATTTTTTTCCATAAAGTTATGTTTTTATTATAATTCGTAGAGATTCGTTCAGAAATGCAATAAAATTTTTTAATTTATTTTCCCGAAATTGTACCTTTTTTCTTCTTTCATTCATTGTGGTACCACATACACCAAATTTAATGTGTCACCTAAAATGTTGACAATCTTAACTGCCAAATTTGGGAAGTATCCCATTAGTATTTTTTGAGTTATCCCAGATACACACACACGCACCGACAGACATCATTCGGAAAATAGTCAGAATGGATTCAGGAGCTTTCAAAATGTGTCAATCAAAATCTCGAGGTCGAAAAAAAATCACGAATACTATACTTCCTTATATTAGGTATAAGAAAAAATATTTTTGACCGGGTCAATGACTGGAAATAAAAAATATACATAAAAAAAGAAAAATTTTAGCTCTTTCTTTATTTAACAAATGCACTAGTTTACTAGTAGTAACTATACACTATGCAGTATTCATAACGGAATGAAGTGAGGCCACCACTTTTATGATTGTTGGTTCCTTAGTTGTAACCATGATTAAAACCAAATTAATCAATACCTTATTGTACAGTAAAGGTAGTTACTTTGCCTCTCTCTATTTATAAATACAATACTACTAACAAATGATATCACAAAATTAAAAATCACCGAGTTAAACTCTAAAACTACCCAACATAAAATAAAAATATATGTAATTATTTAGACCAACAAAGAAAAGTTTTTTGGGTAAAAGGCACACTTTAAAAGATTAGTTTTAAATTTATTATTATCTTCAGAGCAATTAAAAATTAATTTTCAATGTATTGCATAAAAATACATAAAATAGCAAGAAAATGTATATACAAATTGTGTACATGAGCTTCAAAGATGGTTGCTTTATTATTAAAAATCTAAAATCTAGTTGTGAAGTGAATAAGTTATTTCCTATTGAAAATTAGTTTAGAAAAGGTGGAAAACTTAAAATTTAAAGTGGGGAAATACAAATTTTTATTTTTGACAATTTTGACCATAAATTCATTTTTGACGACCATTTTATTGACCGTTAAAAAAGTCATTTTCATCATTAGAAACATTTCAATATATTTGATATTTAAAAATACTTGATGCTGTATTTGACGTGCGTTTCGCCAACCAAGGTGGCATTATCAGTAGATGATTTATTATCATCCACTGCCGATGATGCCAACTTGGTTGGCGTAACGTGCGTCAAGTACGGTATCCAGTATTTTGATGATTGTGGAAACACTCCAGTACTAGTGTCATCACATCAAAGGTTCAAACCCACTTCAGGATCTTTAAAAACTGGTACCATTTTATTATATTTATTATTATATTTCCAAAAACAGTACAGAAATGTATTTATTTAGAATACTGAATAATTTTAAATAATATTTACACAACTACATTTTCATAAGCAGTGTAAGCAACGATTAGTTTCACAAGTTACACATTAATAAAAATGGGATTCAAAAAACCAAGTAATTTAAAATAATTTGTTGAGGAATTAAACTTTAATCAATATTAATGGTTTCATTTTATACCTTAATATTCAGGTCAATTCAATCATGTGCGACAAATTTGAAGTGATTCCTCTCATTAAAAAAAAAGCAAGAAAATATATTTTTTCCTAAAATGCTTCCTAAGTGCTCTACGATTCTTTGAAAGTATAACATTAAATAGGCTTTCTAAGTAATTAGATGGTTAAAATTATCGGCTCCGAACTTGGAAGGGAAAGTTGTTTTCTTAGTAGCTGCATATACGAAGTTTCATTAATAACCAGTGGCGTCGGAGTTAGGGCGGATTGGGTTGACAGAATATTAAAAAGATCAAATTACCTTCTTTACCTGTTAATCGGATTTTTTATAAAAACCAACGTGTTAAAATTTAGTAAAAACCCACAAACAATTTTTCATCAATTGATGTACCTTATGTTTACAAAGACAACTCAAATCACTCACAAGATTCACTGCTAACAGTGCTCATGACATTCCAATTGTGAATGGTACAATATACGAAAAAACTAAAAGGAGACAAAAGATTTTGTTAAAGATGTTGCATTCAAATCAACAAAACAAAAATCCGTTCGGTTGCAAATAACTTCTTTATGTAAGATTCTATCGCTTTAACCCATCCTAACGCCGACGCCACTGGTTAGTTTTTGATGAAATTTTTAGTATATGCTACGAAAACAATTTTCCCTGCCAAGTTTGAAGTCGGTACTTTCAACTATCTCTCATAATTATTATTTAAAAAGCTTTTTACTTTCAAAGCATGAGAGCAAAGCATTTTAAGAAAAACTTTTCTTGTTTTTGCTTTTTCTTTGATGAGAACACACCCCTTGAAGTTTGTCGTGACATAACTAAAACACCCTGTTCAAATGTACACCAGTCTTGAAAAATTAATTTTTTCACTGATGAGAAACCTCAACATCTGTGATCTTTACAAAACACAAAACGTCGACGCCAAAACAGCTCTTAGGTAGTCAAGGCGGTTCTTGTGTTTGTTTTTAGAAAAACAAAAACAAAAAAAATAAAAATGTTGTATTCAAATATTGCGGCATTTGTGGGGAGTGCCTAATTATTTCTGTTCATTAAACCGACTAGTCGGCCTGTAACAAACCACCTGTAGCGTATCAATGCAATCCGAGCTCATTAATTCTGTATTTCAGTGCCCTAACTCCCAATGTGCTATGGAGTAATTGACCCGATGTGCGGACGATAACCTACAAGGCATAGCTTTCGCATAGGCACATGACCAATTCAGCTACCAGATTGTGTGATGGTTTGAGCCTTATTTATTTATTTATTTATTCCTTTATTCTCAACAGGTACAACCCAATTACAGAGAAAGCTTATAAAACACAATAAAATATAATACAACTATAAACTAAAAACTTAAAACTATGAGACAAAGATTCACATATTAATAGAAAAATAGTTTACAATATGCTTCTTAAATACTTATGCCTATCAGTAATTATATCACAGTTATTGCTCAAATTGTTTTGTAAATTATTATATAGCAACCACATTTTTATAATGGGCGATTTAAAATACTTATTTGTTTGTGGGCATTATAAGTAAAAATATTGGAAAATCATGTCCTATACAGGTATTTTAAAATCAATTTGTTCCAGCAGAGAATTCAATTTTATTTGCAAACTTTATAGGTAGCTCAGTATATTGACCTTTCTTCTTGTTTAGAGTAAGGTATTTATAATCTCTACATAACATGGGGATACAACGGGGTTTCACCTGATCTTTAAATGCAAGTATTTTAAAAATTTGTGTTGGCATTTTTCAATCGCAGATATATTTTATTGTAGTACGGATCAAAAATTATGGTGAGTAATCAAACTTACTCCTCACATAGGTATTATATAATAGTTTAGTGGTAAAAGTTATGGAGTTCTTTACTATTTCTTATAAGAAAACCTAACATTTTCAATGCACTATCAGTTAATTTATTTATATGTATGCTAAAACTTAATTTGGTATCAAATTGATACCAAGACATAGTTACCTGAGAGATTTACATTGCCACTATCATAATTGAAATTTAGTGAGTGATTATGTTGACTAGCGTAAACCATGCACATGCATTTATTAACATTAAGTGGAAGGGCATTGACATGAGACCAATTATATAAAGAATTAAGGTCATTTTGCAACATTTGGGAATCTGTTGGGCCACTTATGGCTTTAAAGAGTTTAGCATCATCAGCGAATATTAAAATATGGGAGTTTTCAATTACATCTACTAAATTATAAATAATATGAACAACACAGGACCCAGGTTCAACCCTTGGGGTATTCCAGATGTTGGAATATATGCTTTTGATGTAAAATTATTGTGTACAACATATTGTTTCCTATTAGCAAGATAGGATTTAATGATTAAGATAATTTTAGAAGGAATGGTAAATTCTGAGAGTTTCTCGATTGACAGACTGTGGCTAACCGAGTCGAACGCTTTCGCAAAATCGGTATATATAACATGAACATTCATATTTTTTTTCCAGAGAATTAGAAATATATTATGTAAAATTTACAAAGTTTGAAGTTGTGGACTTATTTCTCATAAATCCATGTTGAAATGTTGTTATACTAGTTCTAATGGGATAAATGAGTGAGTATAGAATAGATTCAAACACCTTACCAAAGTTAGACAATATACTTATTGCTCTATAGTTAATTATTAAATTACGATCACCTTTTTTATAGATAGGACTAGTATATTTCCAGTTTATTGGAAACTTAGATGTTTTTAAACATAAGTTATAAATAAATGTAAGTGGAGCCATTAGCAAATGCTTACAATCCTTTATGATGAAAGCAGTTATTTTGTCTAACCCCATAGTGTGTTTATTTTTAAGCTTATTTATGGCTTCTAAAACTTCACTTATCATAGAACATAACAAATAACTCAGTTGCTTCGCATATAAACCTTAGTTCTATTTACATATTACATTGAATATTGAGATCATTATCTAATAACCTAGACAACTTTGTATCTCTTTAAAATATTTATTCATATTTCGATATATTTCATTATATATTTAAATAACTGATCAACGACGCTATATTAATGTAATGGGAGAATGTATTAAAAGAAGTATTAAAGTATTCCGAGTGCAACCATCATTAAAATATTTAAACCGCTGAGAAACAAACACTCTTTTATATGAGTGGTGACTAAAGTTATTTGTTTATGATACTCACCATTATCTATAGCAGCATCATTAAGCAAAGAAGTGTTATTCATGATTTTCACAGTACCTTCCGAATCCATTTTCATCATTTTTTCAATAATACATGCAATTACCATCATTTTGGCATTGGTCCCATTCAACGTTACGCTTTCTGATTCAAAAGTTACTTCTATATGTGCAATATTAGGATTTGTCCAGTACTGGGGTTTAAGAATCGACTTGCAAGAGTAAGAAATACTAGAAGGAGTCAAAATAGTCGTATGCCTTTGGGGATTTAAAATTAATCGACTGCATAGGCCAAGAACTTTTACGTTTTGTCGAGAAAAACAAGCGTCGAATAATTGATTTGGGGCATCTGGTAGCTGACATGTTGTGTGAACAAGTCTATTAACATACATTGGAAAATCCAAACTTATATCCAAAAACTGACATTCTATGGTGAGCTTTGGCAGATCAAATGTTGCTTCAGATGATGTTGGACCAGGTGTAGAAAGTTTCTACAATTAAAAGAACTGCAAGTGAATTATCTATCTAGCCTGTTATAATAATCATACATAACCAGTTTTCTTTTAAATTCATCACAAAACCTAAAGAATACCTAACAGCAGAAAAAACTGTTTCGAGAAAAATTACTTACTTTTCTCTTCCGAAACAAGGTGCCCTTAGAAGGCTGAAAAAAGGGGTGATCCATTAGCTCCAGCTCTATAATTGGAGCAAAAAAAGTGATCCTAATACTCCTGTGAGGTATAAATTCATTTAAGGCATCAAAATCTTCCTCTGATGGTGGCAGCAAATCTTGCAACAATAAATCTGGTTTTAGAGTATAGTAAGGAGGATAGTCGTAGTAAGATGCCGCAACACGTAAGGTACTGATTCTGTGGAAAAATCCAGAACACAGACGGAGTCTAAAAGGACCAAAGCAGATTCTCATACTTGACATCTCTGAAAGATTACTAAAACAAAATTTGAATATTATAAATATTTACTAAAATCAATCATTAAAATTTTCAAAACACATAGTAAAGTAACGATTAGGTACCTAAATTCGTGGTCGCTTCCTAGTTCGGACAATCTTTCGCTTGACATATCGTTAGGTATTTCCATTTGATATACATAATCAAAAGAGAAGGCTGGAGTTCGATCCAATAAAACAGATTCGGTGTTTACTTTCATGTGGTAATCCCAGGACGTATTATATTGTCTTCTTTGTCCTTTGTTTTCTACTGCTTCAGCATCGAATAAAGAATCAGTCTTATGTGAGTTTGACACTGATCCTAAAAAAACACAATAATGATACTTTTCTCAACTTTGAAGCAAGTATTTAACACAAAACAACTTTGTACATAATAAACTTTCTTCTTAAAATGTAATAAGAGTATTCTTAATAGCAGCGGTCCCTATTGCTAACTGTATAAATTTCAACAAATGGAACTGCATGTAACTTTTGCCACTCATCTCAACCAATCATTTTAAAACCATTTGCTTCCAACACAGTACATACTGATGAAATTGTATTTCCTCTTCCAGGAAATAGATGGAGACATCGCATATTTTGCTTTGCTTCCTTGTGCCTTTCAAATTTATTACCACACACAATCTAAATTAGACCGTATTACCAAAGACAAATACATGTATTATTTTGTGCATTAGACACTGGTAGGTTTTTTATGTGTACTGTTGTAAATAACTAATTACTATTTATCATCTTTTTTTTCTACTATTAGATATTTACTTATACTTACTAGGTAAGTATAGAAAAAAAGAAATACATGCTTCAGATTAGACCAGGCTATTTAATAAAAAAATTATATGTTTAATATAGTGATGCAAGGCAGATTTTTTCCAATGTAAAAAATACATGTGCTAAAACCATGGATAAAAAAATAAATTTAGCCAGCTAAAAATTATTTTTAGACAAAATTTTTGCCAACTAACATGATTCTTTGATGAACAATAAGTAGAAAATTTCATATACACTAATGTCTTAAGCGGCTTCGTTTTATAAAATACAGGGTGTTGAAAATTAAAAAAAAATTTAAAAAATCTCAAAAATGCTTACAATATTGAATTTTGGCACGTTAGCATCATATAAGCAGGCATGCGTAGGATCAACATCAATAACATTTTTATAGAAAAATATGATAGAGCACTGTTTTTCATACAGTTTGATAACTCGTGAGCACTACTTATTAAAATTACATAAAAGTTATCACACGTTTTTTCCATACGAGCTACCGTTTTGGAAAAAAATGTCAAGAAATCATATTGCTTAATTTCTAACCTCACCCAAATTTGCAAAGACATATTCATAGTATGCTATGAATTAAACAAAATTTACAAGCTCTCACTGTCAATTACAAGTTAGTAAATGAAATACAAAAATAATTTTTTACTTTTAATTTTTTCGATTTTTCAGTTCTAAGCATTTTTTAAATTTCTTTGCAATTCCTGTAGGTATCTTATAAACAAAGTCGTTTAGGACATAAATGTATCTGAAGTTTTCAATTTATTTTTGCCAAAAAATCATGCTTTAAAACACCCTGCATATATACTTTCCTCTTTTTTTTTGCTCGACTTAATCATATTGTATGATTTTTTGGAATCATAAAATAATAATATTATTATTATTATTACTATAGTTTCCAAACTACATACCTAACTTCAAGTAATGAGTGGAAGTCAAATTATCATATACTTCTATATGAGAACAGCTGCAAACTCCAATGGGCAGCAAAATCGCCTCACTTACACCTCCAGTCCCGTTAAACCATTTTAAACCATGTATGATAGTTTCAGAATAAATTCCTTGAAGTTGTAAGGCTAGCATTGGATTATAACGCATTTTTTTCTGACCATAATAAGCTCCACGTTCGGAGTTTGCCTCAGACACCTACAAATTAAATGATAAAAAAAATCAAATCCTAATAGAAGGAAAACTGGTCACGTAATATAGCTCACATTTTGATTCAATTCAAATGTAAATGTAATAAAACTACAGGTATTCAAAAATTACTAGTTCGCATACCTTAAAAGTAATTGATAAACGATCAAGGTAAAATCCAAAATGTAAAGTGTGACCAGAATGACTCTGCAACTGTTCATTATTCCATTCTTCATCCCAGGGTGCTGGTAGAACAGAAGAAACATATGACCACGCCCATCCAGTCCACGATTCTGAATTTTCTAGGTTATCTATAAAAAAATGTTTACAATGATTTAATACCTACAGTATTATAAAAAAAAAAATCATTTTTTTACCTCGTAAATCAAGTGATATATTTGAATTGTCAGCTGAAGTAATTTTTTCAGGTTTCAACTGTTTCTGCTGAAGAGCATACAAAAGCATCATAAGGCGCATTAGCATCGGTACCTGCTGTTCCGTCATACTAAATTCCATGCTTAAAATGGAAATATTTCATATAGAAAAATATATTTTAATAATAAGCGCTGCCGCACAATTTATATCGTCACTTATTTATATTTATTTTATTTTCTATAACTGTAAATCAACTCACTTGTTACACAATATATCGAGCCTGGTAGTGGAGGCTCTATTTGCAGTCGCTGAGTGGTAATGCCTCAACAAATGCATAGTCATGGAACAGCGGTATAACATTGGCTCTTGATAGAACTCTATTTTCCCAGACGCATTTCGTTTATCCAAACACAAAGTTAAATCATTGACTGTTATCACCTTTCTCAGTATCACCTGGACTGGGGAAAGATCTAAAATTTAGTTTGGACAAGAAATTTTTTTATGTATACCCAAGATCTATAAGAAAAGTAATTAGGAGATAGTAAATAGGAAATGTAAGTGTCAGATTAGTTCGGATTCAGTTCCATATAGAGTAACGGTAATACTGGAAATTTATAGTAATAATTTTCTGTTGTGGATTTTACAAAATAGAACATTTCAGATTAAAACTTTTGGTAAATATCACCAAACTTTTTTAATCTTCTTTCAACTATGGAGAGTTACTATTTTTACCAAAATATTTTAGAAAATTTTATAAAAGAAATTGAAAACATAGTAATATAGCAATTCAGCCTGAGTATTTAACTCAGTAAAAGAATTATACTAAATAAATGGAAATCTTTCTTGACGTCGTCACATACACCATACGCAGACTCGGTTTCTGCGTATTGCGTTCGTCAGTGCGAAGTAGGTGCATGCAACGTCAACAAGGAGGATCTCAGAATCATAAGTCTCTATGTATTAGTACACTTTCTAACGAGTTAATGGTAACTTCATCTACCAGTGTCAATCATAATCTAATAAATTGAAAAAATAGAGGATACTTTTGGTATTTTAATTTTTATTATACCTTTATTAGTAAATATCTGTGTCGGAGTATTTTTCATTTTCAAGTATTACTTTTAGTTTTCACTATTTACAAAATAAAAAAAACTGAGCTATTAGATGGTAGTACAGTACCAGTATTTCATATAAAAAAATTGTCTACCTTCAGTGAGTTATGGGCCCTTAAAGTTACGTGCTGAATACGTTTTTTTTATAAAAACTTTCTAACTACAATTAGAAATTTAACTAAATTCTGGTAGCAACCAGTACAAGAATGTCTTTAATTAGGTTCCATAAATCGATGGTTTCTGGAAAAAAGGAATCAAGAAATGGTATTTTTTCAGCAGACTCAATTAATTCTGCTTTGCGAGATAGTTTAGAAATTATTGGTGAATCACACACACGCATGCACGCACGCACGCACGCACGTATCCCGTAATGATATAAGATAGTAATTTTTCATGGTTTACCATGTCAAACGCTTTTGCCAAGTCCAAGAATACTCCTATACATTTTTTTGTTCAAATCCAGACTTTCTGTAATTTCTTATGTTATCTCATGCAATGCATCATATGTACTACTTCCTTGTTGAAATCCAAACTGTTTTTTATTTAGGATATTATTATTAATCAAAAATTTAATTAACTATTCTTTTAAGCATTTTTTAAAAGATTTTGCCAAAGTTATTTATTAAGCTTATAGGTCTGTAATTGCAAATTTTTAGTTTGGTCACCTGCTTTATGTATTTGAGTTATGATAGTTTTAAACTGATGTGGTATAATACCTGCCCAGTTTTAAATATTAGGTTGATAATGTGAGTTGTAAGTGTACTAATTATTTTGCAAAACCCACAAAAAAGTATTTTTTAATGAATGTGTTTTATAATGTATTTTTGCTTACTAGTTGAAAAAAATTGAATTTGGGTTATTGGAAATTATTTGTAAAATCTACAGGATGAATTATGTTCTTAAGCATAGTAGTTCCAATGTTAGCAAAATAGTTGTTGCAATAATTGGCCATCTGTCATTTGAAAATTGAATTATTGTCATCAATATCATATAATTCAGTATTACTTTTGTTTCAATTTTCGTTTGATGCTTCAGAAATGATTTCATAAATCTCTTTAATATTGTTTTGATTTTGATAAACTTGATCTTTGTAATAATTCTTAGATTTTTTTAGTTGCTAATTTAAATTGTTTCTGTAAGTCTTACGATCCATCTCCAATGCTAGTAAGTATTTTTTTAAAGCATTTTCTTTAATTTATCTCTTTATTGAGGTAATGAGGCCATTTAAAATCCAAGGTACAATTTTTGTATGTTTTTGCAAAACTATAATTTTGGTTGATATAGATTGATCTATTGGATTTTTGAATGTATTAGTGAATAAATCTGTTGCCTGTTGTGACATTCAAATATTTAGAACATTTGTCCAATTTTGTTTTTCAAATAAGGGTAGTAGATCGCTCTCAATAATTTTTGTGATACTATGTGCAGCTTAACCCTTATTATTTCTCTCCCTTGTGATGTCTGAACTAATATTTAGGATAAGAGAAGTGATGTTGCAATTTAAGATAAATGACTCGCATTTTAGGCCTCTGGTTTTAAGTTTTTTGCTTTTCGAATATATAATTAATACATGTAGAAGAATAGGCCTCATGCACAAAATATAATTTAGGCATTTTTAGAATCTTTACTTAATGCAAAAAACAATGTTTAAAAGATTTTTTCTTTTACAAAAGTTATTCAACATTAAATTTTGAATTATACTAGTTCCAATAAGCGTAGTCATTAAAGCATGCAAGTTGGGGCTGCTAATAGTAAGGCGGCACGTGCTTTAGAATGCATATAGCAATGACCGCCGGCCGTCGCACATGTGCCGCTATACTCTTGATAGCCCCAACTCGCATTCCTTTACTGACTACACTTCTTGGAACTAGTAGTGTATTACGCGCGCAAACACAGCCGACCGGGCAAGTCGATGCGGTAACGTGACAGGACCCTAGTTCTAGTGCAGAAAGCAGGCAAAGCATGTTGTTAAATATAAACAAGTAGTGTTATTTGTGTTGTGAAATTTTAAGTGAAGTAATAATGATCAATTCTTCTAAATTATCATATACTGGTGTATCGTACCGATATGTGAAAATATTTAAATAAAAACGCCAGACTTGTCCGTATTTCAAGAAACGGAAAACGTAGAAAAGTTTAGTTAAAGATGGTTAAACAGAATCCGAAGGAATATTTGAAAATAAGTTGCGTTTTTGCATGCGTGGATATTTTTGATTTGAGTAATTAAAAAAATGATAATGGTAAAAATAAATATGCAAAGGCAATAAGAAATAATATGTCTAAAGTATATGGCATAGTCACAACAGGGATCCTAGGTTTTCGAACGATTTTTCTCATTTTTTTTGTTATTTTGGGACACTAACCAAGATATTTTCCATCGTGGATTTTGTGCGAGTCTATTGAGTGCTACTAAAAATCATCGGACACAGAGTTGTCAATTATCTCTTTTCCGGTGAGACTCATTTTTAGCAAATGTTATTATTTAAACAGATTTCAATCGCAAACTCACAATTTTTACTTGAAAACGATAATAGGACGTCCAAAAATATATATTTTTTTAAAAGTACATACATATAAAAAGAAACATTTAAGTATATAGATATCGGGGTTGTAGTTCTATCTATAAACAAAAATTTAGGAACCAGAATGGCATTAGATACCTCCAGCCACCTACGAGTTATATGGAAAAATATAATGTGACGTCACTTCCAAATTTGGCTAGTGTTAAAATATAACTTCCTTGTTTTTTGTCACATGTTTTCAGATATAACTACTATACAATTCATATGTATTGAGCCCTTACTTTAACCACGATATATCTCAAAAACGGAGAAGTGGAAAAAAAAAATAGAAAATTTTATATAAAACTAATAGTAATTCCAGAAAAATGACCACTTAAAGTTTAACGTGGCTTGAGGGTATCGTTAAAAATGGATAAATTTTTTGGTATAAATAAGAGGATCTTTTAACGTTTTAACTTAAGTTATTAAAATTTCATTGAGTGGTACACAATATGAACATAATGAACACACAATTTTAAAATTGTTTTCCCTTCCGTTTTTGAGATATTCGTGCATAAAGTGAGGGCTCGAAAAATTTGAATCACATAGTAGGTAGTTTACGTACAAACATTTTAAAATTAAATAAAATTCACTTTATCATGATGTATAAATTTTCGGTTTTCCGTGTGGGAATGTTTCAGTAGATATTTACAATATAATATTATATCTGCATAAATATCGCAGATCAGAAACTACCAAATAATAATAAACAAGCACCCATTATCAATTAATGCATGTACTAGATACTGTACCATTCACCACTCGGAAATATACGTAGCTGGTAACGTCGCGCCAACAGGACAGCGTTCTCAGAAAAACTTCTAGCATCTGATATTGCCAAAAGTTCAGTTAGTAACTTGAAAATTTTCCAGGTAGAAATTATTAAAACAGATTTGATAATTGCTAACGTTCAATAAGACTATTTGAATGTATGAATTAATTTAAAAAATTCGGCAAATGCAAGGGGCCTCTTGGTTGTAACACATATTGGAGATTGTATATAAGGTTCAAAACCATATTTGGCCAGTGTAGACAAATATTTGCTTAGATTAGGATCATCTTTACTTAAAATGTTGATATTTAAATCACCAAAAATTATTTTAAAATACTGATGGCTATTTTATCCATCTAGATATATATCAATTTCCTTTATAAGAATTGTTAGATTTGATGTGTTTGGTCTATAAAGAGCTATTATTTGGTACGAGATATTATTCATGTCAAATGTTGTAATAGATAGTGTTACCTTACTAATGACAAGTTTAGTATTGGATATATGCACGTTTCGGTCATTTTTTACTGGTATTAAAACACCATCACTTTCTGTTAAAATTATTCTCATTATAGTAAGTAGAATAGATTTAAGGAATGAATTTGGAAAAATTCGCTCAAAATAAGAATTTGACAGTTCTTTAGATCATATGTTTCAATGGTAGCAAGAAGTTCGTCAAAATTCTTTCAAGCACTTCTGATGATGTATAATATTTAAAAGTTTTTTAGTTGTGTCTATTAAAAATAAATGTTATTAAAAGTTTGTTGAACAAGTTTTATTATAAAATACTGTGCTCTAATATGGAATACTTTATTTATATTGAATTTAGTTTTTAAAATACCGAAAATATACTCTAAAAATTGCTGCCAGTTTGATAATTTGCATGCAAATAAGTTATATTTATTGTTTATACTCCAAACTGAAAACGTTGTGTGACTTTTGCGGGCGCTTTATAGTATTCGTGAAAATCAGACAAATGAATAACTCAGGAAAGTTACCAAATTTGTCGATATGTAAAAGTGATGACAGAACATATAAAAGTGCCAACTTTGACCAATCGAGGTTTTTGCCACATGAATTTCGTTGGTATCCAAGGTAAATCCCCGAGTTAATCATTTGTATAATTTTCGCTAACTGCAAAGAAAGACGCTGATAGATGAAGCGATTGTTTTCCCTGTTATATCCAAAATCTCAATAGAATAGTATTTTTTCCATATTTTCTAAATTATACCTGTATATGCAGGCTCCCATTTTTCATTAGCAGATTCAAATTTCAGATGTTTAACATTCATTGACAATACTATATCTTCCTCTACATATTTTAATATCACATTGTTACAGTATATTCTTATATTGCTCACAATTTTATTAATTAGCAATTGCACATAACCCGGTGGAGCTTCTACCTCTTTACTAAAATAAAAAATAATAACATTGGCTTGATGTTGCATATTTATTCAATTCCTACCCACCTATTAGATGGTTTCTTTTGTTTTTCTCTAGTTTGCGTTGTTGGGTCAATCCTCGTAGCGGAATCTTTGCCTTTTAAATTCAGTATACATTCTACAACAAAAAAGTTATAGATAAGACTATATACAATGTTTAAAATTTCTACAAATTTACCTATTGTGTTTATGGTTATTGTAATTGGCTCTGATGCTAATTTTGTCCATGGCACATGAATTAAAAGTTCCCGAATGCTGCCCGATACAAAACTAAAAGGCAACTGCAATTCCTGCTCTAACACCTGCAAATTTAACTCTAAATTGTTAAAAGATGCATCGCCGCCCCACAGCGAGACCTAGAAGGGATTTCATTACAACCTATTTTACTATCAGAAAAAAATAGAATACCTACCTGTGAATCTTCAAGCTTAAAATTGTTTATGTACCTGTTTACATAACTTAGAAGAATTGGAGTGATATAAGATTCTAACTTAAACATTTCGTATATTTGTCCACTTCGAATTAAAATGAAATCTGAGGTTATAATAAGAAATAAATAATAAACAAAAACTAAGGTTAAAAATTTAAAACTCACCGACTGTGCATGTTTTGTTTATCTAACAGATTTCAAATGTACTTTTAATAATTTGTAGAAATACCTTATCAGTTATCAATAAAATAATTTGTGTTGCTGGCATATTTTGCTACATAAATAAATTAGCCCTCACACCCTTCACTCTTCATTGATGATAAAAAACATATGATTTTTAAAAAACGTCTAATCTCATTGTTACCAACAAAACTCCATTTAGTACATAGTGCAGGTACCGCCTCAAATTTTTTGCTCATATCGTTGGTAGTCATGATACAAGTTTAATTGTATCATGGTTGGTAGTACAAATATGTCAGTTTTTCAAAATGGCGAATGTGCGTGATAGTGATACATCTTTGTGGCTTCACAATAAACTCGGAATATCAAACGATTCATGGACAGGAGGCTCAATATGTTCACAATTAAATGCAGAAGTGTTAAGGAATATAAAAGACTGTTTTCCAGATCTCCAAACCCAAGTGAAACTAAAGTTATTATTAAGTTTTTTTCATATCCCGCGCAGAAACCTGGAAGAGGTATGTTTATATTTTTGCAAACATAAATAAACTCTTTCTCTTTCTGGCTTACGAGACTTTCCAGCTCCTATGAGAACGACGTAGGTTGATAATAGTATTGTCATATATATTGTAAATATTTTAATTTTCAGTGGAAATTGGAACTGGAACAAATTTTGGATGTGGCTGTGGCTGATTCTGAACTGTGGGTGGCTATGTTAGCAGATGCTTTAAAAACTTACCCTTCAACAGGGTCTTTAAATACAGAAATTTCTGATGTTGATGAAGTACGGCCTATTTTTACTGATTTAGTCACCGATCTGAGAAAACTTGTGAGGAAACAAAATGAACACACTATGCTCCCTATGGAGTGTCATTATTTAAATAAATCTGCTTTAATTTCAGTAGTAAGTTTAGTAACTGAAATTACCGAGATGAACGATACAAATTATGTAATTGTTTATTTTAGGTTGGTCACAGACCTGAACCACTTAAACATTTCACAATTAAAAAGAAACCAAAATCTGCCTTACTTCGTGCAGATCTTTTGCAAAAATCCTCAGATGCTGCTTCAAATCTTAATAAAAAATCTTGTGCCCCAGTTATACCTGTACGTTCTAGGGGTATGCCACGGAAGATGACTGATACTAGTAAGTACGGTATCATCACCTCACTTAATTTTTTTGTTGTTAAATTATGCTTATGCTTTTTATTTACTAACCATAGTTGTTACAAGATCGGCAGGATGATGTATCTTATAATTAGAGCTGAGATGGAGGTATCAGTTTCCAGTGACGGCTTTTATGCAGACCATGATAAAGAGAATTTTATTTCATTTTGAAATGTTAAAACATAAATCAGTTTTATAGGAAGATGTATGACAAAAAACAAAAAAAGTTACATTTTTACACTAGCCAAATTTGGGCTGTTTTTCATTATAATTCTTGAACGGCTGGAGATATCTAAATTCTGTAGACATTTAAATGTATTGCTAAATGTAACGCTAACACATGCATTTTTAACTAGCAATCACGAGAAAAAGGATGTTAATAATATTTGTTGTAAATGTTCCGGAGTTAATCTCCGGCACTTATCATTAAAAATCCATTTGTATTGTGAGAAGGACTGATGCCCCAAGAAGTCCAAAAACAAATAAAATAGTTGTGAAAAAATCGTTAAAAGGTCAAATAGATGTTAAATATGTAAAGCATAACCTAGCAAAACCAAAAGTCCTTATAATTCTTGAAACCTACTATCCTGTGCAAAAGTCTGTCCCGTTAGATGAAAAATTCTTTAAAAGGTCGAATATATGTTAAATATGTGAAGTTTAAGCTGACAAAACCGAAAAGTCCTTATAACTAGTAAAGGGATGTATATATCGAAAAAATAAATGAAAAAACACTAAAGTCTGTTCGCTGATAGAATCCCGGTCATATAGTGTAAGGAATATCGTCCGGAGCTCTATCCTTCCTTGTCTTTATTAAAATATTGTTTGTAATCTAATTTGTAACCTAAGTTTTATTCGTTATGGTCAAGTTATAACCGACTTGCGGCATTTCTATTGTTCGACAGCAAACCAATTTGCGTACCACGTGTCATCGTCAAATGCGACTGGCGATTTCAGAGGTGGGTCGATTTTCTCGGAAGTCGGGTATAGCAGGTATACTGCACTTATTTCGATTAGTGCTTGAGAGGGCAATTTTAGTCTTGTTCTATTAAAGTATTAAACGTGTCCTGGTGAATTTTTAAATCTACAATAACAGCAGTTAGTTTTGAATTTGTTGGAATATTTTCAAAAGGAAAATGAAAATGGTGGACCTTTATTGACAATAAAAGTTGTTCAAAAGCGAGTGGGTGAGACATTAAAAATCGATGAAAAGACTAAGAAAAATAGCTAAAAACGACAAAGAAAATGTGGAACCTCAAGCTTCAGTTAAACAGAATCGTAAAAAGTCCAAAACAGAGTTACACGATGGTGTAAAATATGAAATAAGAAATGTTATTTATGATGTGGTGTCTGATCATTAACATATTTCCTTAGCTATCCTTTTAGAAGAGCTAAAATCTAGAGCAATAGTTGATATTGGGCGTACCAGTTTATATAAAGTGATTAAAAAAATTAGGCTTCTCCTTTAAAAAAAGATGACAATAGAAAAGTACTGTGTGAAAGACCACAAATTTATCTAAAACGGCTAAAGTTTTTACATAAATACGTAAAAAATTTGAAAAGTAATGATCCCAAAGATGTAGTGTTCTTAGGCGAAACTTGGATCTTTAGCAGAGGAGGATTAAACGTTCTTGGCAAGATGATTCCAGTAAATCAAAAAGGCGTCGTACAGCTACAGAAGGTAAAAGATTTATAATTTTACATGCAGGATCTATTCATGGCTTTGCTGAAGATGCGAGTTTACTCCACCAAGAATAAGTCGGCAGATAACCATAACATGAACTTTGAAAATTTTGAAAAGTGGCCGACAGAGAGACTTTTGCCAGGGTTACAAAATCCAAGCATTATTGTTTTAGATAATGCTAAGTACCACTCTCGGGTTGAAGAAAAACAACCAACCCGATCTTGGACGAAAGAAAAAATACAAACCTGGTTAAAGACCAAAAACATAGAATTCAGTGATACCGCATTTAAAGCCGAATTGCTCCAAATAGCTGGAGCTAACAGTACAGCGCAATACTATGTTGTCGACAATTTAATTAGAGAGCATCGACATGAAGTACTGCGGCTTCCACCATATCATTGTCAGTTCAACCCAGTAGAACTTGTTTGGGGAATTTGTAAGGATTTTTTTGACAAACACATTGGGAAAGATGGTTTTAGTGACGAAGCCATTCTTGCTATGTGGAATAAGGCTTTATCTCAAGTGTCGAGCTCAATTTGGTCCAACTGTGTAAGTCACAGAAATAAATTGATTTTAGAGACACATGATCGAGAGGTTCATACTGAAGAAGTTATGCCACTCATTATAAGTGTTAATAGCGACGATGAGGACTCAGAAGAATTAGATACTAACGAAGAAAACTAAATTTATTTATTTATCTTATACTAGGTATTTGTATTTTACTGGCATATTTGTTTTATATAGGGTTCGGTATAATTAGTATAAGGGCCAAGATTAACCAATAATTTTTATTCATTCCGGTGGTCAGATTCCTTATAAATCAAGTTGAAAAGCGTATCTACGAGTCTTTTAAATTTTCCCTAAAAAGTGAAATTAAAATATATACTGTCCTCACTCCACCTCAAATTGTTTGCATGGATTTTTGAAAAATTACCTACTGCGATAGCCCTCTTAAGTATATATTTTTATTTTAAGATTACATATACTTATTTGACAAAATTCTATTAATGAATAAAAAAGATTTAGCTGCAACTATTTAAGTGTATTTATTTTGTATATTTGCTTTATCATATTTTTTACTTGAAATCAAAACAATTCAATATTATTATTTATTTATTTAACTTAAATTACTATAAATTTACAATAGATGTATTATATATGCTACTTAAATTAATATAATTCAATTTCCTTTAAATAAATCTAATTAAATACATCAAGTAAAATATAAAACAAAGCAACGCCACTGTGCATTTGAAAACACCAAGGAGCCTACGGCATCTTAGTTCAGACGTTCGTGACGTCACACCGGGATTCTATCAGTGAACAGACTTTACCACATACATCCTACCAACTTTTGCAGCCTACTATCCTGTGCAAAAGTCTCGGTCCCTTTGGACGAAAATCGAAAGTTTTGAAAAAAATTGTTTAAAAGATCAAATAGATTTTTGTTGGTTGGTCATAGTTGCTTTAATTGCTAGTTATGCCTCTGTTGTACAGACATTTGATATACCTCCAGTCCTTTTCGAGTGAGTGTTTATAATAAATTGACTTTATCAACTTTGAATATTATGGAATTCGCTAAAGAAAATACAAGTTAAGATATATTGTGTCATACATGCATGGACATATGTATCCGCTGACACATGACTTACAGTCAATCCTGGTTTTGACATTATCAATACCTAAATTCCAAGCTCTATTTATAATATGTATGTCTTTCTTTTATTTTATATTTTGTGGGAACTAGGTAATCTTGATAGTGAACATCATTATATGCAAGTAAAATATCAGAATAAAGATTTACATAAAAACACTAAAATACTATATCTATCCATTCATAATGGCCTGTGTAAAGAAATTTGTCCTGGGACATTTCAGTCGGCTTAAGAAGGGTCTCTACTGGGGTCATTGGGTCACCAGAATCCTATGGAAAACTTAAATATTTAACTCTTAATGGCTTAAAAATATACAGTTTTACACCCTTTACGTGAATAAACAGAATCAAATGTTTTGTTGTAATAATTTTTCCTTTCGATATTAAAAATGGAAAATAAATTAGTACTCCCGGATGTGCTTAAAAATAAATAGCAATTTAATCTGTCTTGTTTCTCACCTGTCAATAGAGAAACTTCTGTGTGAATTTGTATAACTTATGTTGGGGCTAATAGTACAGACGAGTTTGAAAATGACTTATAAAAGAAAGATGTAAATTTTAATCATCCTGTATATTAAATTGATTATATCTTTATTTTATTTAAATTCCAGCTCCTTTGAAAGGAATTCCAAGCAGAGTTCCGACATCTGGTTTTCGTTCCAGTGTCTTAAATTCTAATATAAGTAATAGACCTCCATTATCAAGGCCCCCTGCTGGAAGAAAAGAAGGTGGTGTTAAGTTGCTCGATATTGCAGATCAACCTTTGGGTTATGCAGCTGCTAAAAAGCGGAAGAGGATGCAAGGTAATTTTTTGTTTTTAGTTGGAATAGACTATGCCACTAAATACGAAAATATAGCATAACACGTAGTTCACACTGTTTTAATTGGAAAATTGTTTATGGGCTAGATTCAAGAAAGTCTTTGTATTCTTTACCAATTAGAAAGGGGTATGTCCTAGAAATCATTGCAATATTAAGTAGTACTCCATAAAATATAAGCACATTTAGTATTTTGAGTAATGCATAAATTGTATATTTTTGAAACCTTTAAACCTATGAAAATATGTCTTAAAATTTTATTTTAGAAATCGAGGAAGCAAAAAAAGCATCAGAAAATGCAGCTTTGCAGAGCCCTCCTCCTACATCCGGTACAACTCCAGATTATGCTGCTGGATTGAGTGCAACGCCTGCCTATGCACCTGCAACTCCACAACCCACTGTTGCCCCTACATCAGGTATGTAATCTTGATAATTATTGTTTCAGTTCTATTAATCCTATTAATTATGACCCTTGATTATAGCAATTGTTCAGAACAATAGAATTTTATTCATTCTCTTACTAAGAAATCATCGTATCAAATAATAAATATTTGAATAGTCTTAGGGATGATCAAGTACTACTTTTACCCTAATGATTAATTTGAACCAATGTTGTGGAGGATAAATAGCATATTATTTTGGAGTATAACAAGTCTGTCTTTCGGTGAATTAAAATTGAGAATGTTTGATTACCGTTAACTTTTTTTTTTGTAATTGGCAAGCAGCCAATAGAGGAAATTACAAAAAAATAAAAATAGTAATGCCGATTTGATTAAAAATTAAAGTATATTTAGCATTCTTTCTAATACTTGGCAATAAAGGAAATTGGAGAAAACATCATCTTTTGACTCCTTTTTGAGTTCCAGGTTTCATTGTCATTTTAATGTTATTAATTTTTTACAGCACCTGTCGCAACAGTTCTGAGTTCTGCTCAACCTACCCCGCAAGCTACAGTCCCAGTGCAACAACCTCAACAAGCTTCACCTCCAACAGGAGTAGCTCCTACCACTCCCCAACCTACTCCACAGTTCACAACCACCCCTACAATGCGCCCAGTTCCTCCCTTACTGGCTACTACCCCCACAGGACAAAGAACAATTATCACAGATCAACAAACCATACAACCTCAGGCTCAACAAGTTATCGGCACACCGGTCGTGGTTACCCAAAGGCCGGTACAGCAGCAACAACAAACTGTTACTCATATTAGGATACAACCACAGCCATCTTCCAACGTTTTGCAGAGAAGAGGTCTGGCTCTTACAGTATGTATAATTTTTCCTTGTAGTTTTTGTTCCATCGTGATTACCAGTTTTACCATGGGGGGTAATACAATTTTATCCTCTAGTGGGTCATGTTTTTATATATTTCATGGTATAAATTGTCTTTGTTAGAAAACAAAATATGAAAATGCTATAAAAAATTTCAGAATTTTAGAATTAATGAAAATTGTCTTTTTTTTCTAGAGAGAACAAATGTTAGAGGCACAAGACATGTTCCGTACAGCAAACAAAGTGACCCGGCCGGAGAAGGCTCTTATTTTGGGTTTCATGGCTGGATCTCGAGACAACCCATGCCCTCATTTGGGTAATATTGTTACGATAAAGCTCTCCGAAGATCAAGAAAATGTTCTTCAGCCTGATGATACTTACCTAACTATGATGGTGGAAACACATTTCCAAATGAACTATAATAATGGGGAGTGGAAGAGGATCAAAAAGTACAGACATATTGAGAATATGGTTGACCAAATTACTTCGAGTACCCCCACTGCTGCGTTAGTCTGACAAAATATGGTTAGGTAGTTGAGGCAATTGAAAAGTATCTTCCAGTGTAGTGATAATATACTGTCGAAAGGGCGGGAAATTTTGTTATGTGTTGACAGATTTTTGTTTTTTAATTTTTAGCTAACAAAAAGGAAAATGTTGAAAGGGTTAAAATGGTTTGCATGATTATATTTGATCCATCAAAAAACTTTGCTAATAGAAAATATGAAAAGGCAGATTAAGTCATATGTAACACTGTCGATGAGTTTTGAATTTTTATTGTTATTACTATCCATTCTTTTTGTAAAGCACCCCCAATGGGAATTTTGCCATTTGTGGAAAATATAGGTTGTTTAAACAAAATTAAGAGGAAAGTGATAATATGGAGCTATACATTTTTAAAAGAAAAGATACGTTTTTTTAAAATTATGGATTCTACAATAAAAATTAGCATTATACAGTATGACACTACTATTATTAAAATTGCAATGAGCGCATGTGCAAAATATATAGTATATACAAGATGTCCGGAAATTCTGTTACCATACTTTAGGGAGATTGTACATGGGAAAATATTCTTCCTATGGGAGCTTTAAAGAGGGTTTCCAAAAACTGGTTTTTATTTAATGTCATGGGAATCCTTCAAGCTGCAGAGACTCGTTTTAGCACAGCCCATTATTAATGAGTGTCACCATTTAATGGTGTGAACCAAGATGACTGCAACAGGGGCGCACGGAACTGGGGTAGGTCCACCTACTTTACACACACTCCTATTGTTTTCTTTATTTTCTTTTTTACTTTTTTTTCATCAGAATATGATTTGCCACCCAGCATTAGGCATAAAAGGTCCTCTTCTCCCAGGGTAGTAGGACCACCCGTTTTCAACAAAAACCGCCTACTTCACTATTTTATTTCAAATCCCATTTTGTTGAGTCCTGATTACACCTTTGTACATTTTATCGCTCCTACATAGGAATGCCAAATGGGCAGAGATAATCAGAGTGGAATGAAATACTTGAGACTATAACGTAAGTATTAATAGAAATAAGAATTTTGGGCAACATGACGTAAATAACAGAAGCGAATGCGCGGCTCGCACAGGTTTCCCTTCACAAAATTTTTCATTTATAATGACCTTATATAATTTATTTCCATTTATAATGACCTTACCTTGTTAACTCTATTGTGGTTTGTTTGAAGAGGGTTGAAGGCATATATAAACATGGTGTTTGAGACGGCTGAAAGTTTGATGGGTGTAGCACTAACACTAGCAGCTTTTGTAGTTTTTTTTAAAGACAGTTAAGCTTTCTAAGGAGCGTACTAACATACCAACACTATTTCTGCAGATGCGGGTTACCTCGCCATTATTAATAGGGATCGGGAGGTAGTGATAAATGACATTAATTCCAGTGTTGACACGAGAGGCTAGGTGATGTGCCACAATATAAATATGTTCATACATATAATAATAATACTTTATTGTCGTATGATCTATAAAAGATATTGACGGCATTTTGAAAATTAAATTACGGTACAATAGTTAAAAACAAGAAAAATAAAATCACACTAAATGAGAATACAATTCAAATAATTATTTAAAACAGAGTTTTATGTCCTACTAAAAAATATCATGTAATTATTTACTATTAAGATACGTGAAGATTACTTGTAATATTCTTGAAGAGAGTAAAAACAAGTGTCTAGAAGGTAGCGCTGTAGATCTTTTTAAATTGGGCTATAGAATTATTATCCTTAGAGGTAGTTAAGTGATTGTAAATACCACTATAAAAACAATATGGAGTTTTGCTATATAAAGATATATTAAAATTTGAAATATAAATATTAATATTGGATCTAGCGTTATGAGCGTGCACCAAGTTATTTTGTGGACATTTTCCTTGATTCAGTTTAACAAAAATAAGTGCTTGGTGGTACAGGGAAGTGGTAGAATACGATACATTTTAAAAATAGATCTACGATTCTAGTGGACCAGCAAAAAAAATTTTGTGTATTATTCTTTTTTTAGATAACAAAAATACGATTCATTTCAGTTGTTTGGCCCCCAGTAAATTACCATATAGTTTAACTGAAAATATGCCAAGGCGTAATAGATATTCTGAAGATTTTTAGTAACTAAGATATTTTTTAGATTGACTATTGCGAAACATATATAGTGTTGTAAAATTTCCAAAATATAAAACTTTCGGAAATTTTACAATACATTCCCGCAAATTTCGAAACAATGGAAATTTATCGGAAACTTAAAATTTCATAGATCTCGTGGGTTCAGGAAAGTTTCCAATATATCAAAAAAATCTCCAAAACTGAAATTTTTGAAATTTACGCCACTTTTTAAAGTGTAAACTGGGTAAAAGTGTCAACCTAAAATGATGCGAGAAACCTCAAATTAACACCTTGTGTAATATGTACTTTAGTGTGGTGCTCTATTGGAAAACGGCTTATGTTATGTGGTGATTAAATTGTGATTCTGTGGATACTGTGGTGGATCAAGGAGGCAAAAAATGATATCTGGAGATATTTCACTCTCGCAAAGAAAAGTGTGATAGAGAATACCTATTTATTTTTATTTACGAATATGAGGAATTGGTATTGTAAAAAATATGCTTCCTGTTAAATATTTATTTTGGTTTACTTTCTCACGTCATTTATAGGTCCACATTATCAAAGAGAAATAAATAAGAAAAACCACTGACAACCAAAATCAACAATTATGTACAATTCGCGGCAATCACAATAATAATAAAAATCATTTGAAGATTATACAGTCTTGCCTGTAATAATTAATAAATAACAGACACACAAATATAAGAAAATTACATAATAAACACTAAAAATGTTCACAAAATTTTAGAAAATCCTCATGAAACTTTCAGGAATTTAGGAAAATTATGAATTTTCCTGAAACTGAACAATTCGGAAACATTTCAATATTTCCTACTGGAAACTTTGCCTATGAAACATTTCGAAATTTCCGTTTTGTTTCATTTCTATAAAATGTTTCCTTAGTGACAACACTATGCATATGTGACACAATATCCTACCTTGTGGTTATTTTGGTGGATTCGGTAACATCCAAAATTAATACGAAAGAGGGCTGAAAGTATTGGTGAATGTAACACTAAAACATATATTTTTAATTAGCGATCACAAGAGTAAAGGTATATTACTAATATCAAGGTACCCACTAAAACATTTGCTACCTTCCAGCCGATGATGGTTTCATTCATGCTAATCCAGACGTATTTGTCATTCAATTCAGATTTTTTTTTTTTTTTTTACCGATATCTGATAAATATTTTTTTCTTAGTGTCGTTTCTGATGGCACCTGAACATTGCTATACTGCCCACTAATACACTTTTGTGAAAATTGTCTAAATCATGGAATATCTAGTTTTGTCCACATATATTACACCCAATCATCATTTCCAAGCAAGTTAAAATTTGTTTGCCTGTTAGTCACTCACACTTTTTATGACTGAGAAAATGTGTATCTTAATGTTTGATTTGATGTTGCATGAAAACACTTTTTTTAACAGCTTGTGCAATATAATTTTAATGGCACATTAATTTGCAACTTCGAGAAACTACTAAATCCGCAAGTTCACTTTATTCTCTGAAGGAACTAATTATTGAACGAGATATTTTAAAAAAGTTAACCTAGGTTGTTCTTAATTTCACATTGTTTATGTATCTATGTACTATTCATAGAAATTTTATAAATACTACGTATTTGTGTATTTATCATTTTCAACATGGGACTGTGGGCATAAACGTGTCAAGCCACGGGGTCCGCCTATATCTATCTATGATTAATTAGTTATGGTTGTCAAATCCTGCCCCGCTGGATTCGGTGCACCTACTCTGGCACTCAAGAAATTAATATGTCCAAAAAATTAAAAACGATAAGTAAACTCATGATTTTACTGGTAAATTCCCGGTAAAATTAAAATTCGTTAAAAGTAGTGTCATTTTATTCATACTAATAAACCGTTTAATTTGATACCCAAATACATAATATAATTAAATATGGAAGGCTCACTAATATCCTCAGAAGAGCAACTACTATTAACTTTGCTTGATTATAAATGAACCAATAAAAACTAAAGTTTTTGAAAATTAAAGTAGATTGTGTGGTTATGGTCATTACATGTCAAATATCGTTTAAAATGTTTGATAAACGCCTGAGATTGTTAAAGAATTACAATTACAATTTTACTATTTTACTGATAAAATGTGATTTTTCCTTATCTGTAAAATACCATTGTACCATTTTACTGATCGGAAAAATACCGCCACTCACATCCCTACTTTAAAATCATTATATGATAAATGATCCTCACCCAAATGAACATTGAAATAACACTGTATCAGAATTAAAAAAAGGATATATCTAAAGCATACTTAAAGTACACCATCACCAAATATGAACATCCTGGAGTGGGTTGGACCCTTTGATGTGAAGATAATGACGAAGTTTTCCACGAGAAACACCGAAAAGCTATATACTGCACTCATTGAGTGCAGTATATAGTGTCTTGTTGTTTTGTGGAAAACAGTGTTACCAAATATGAATTAAAAATTAAAACAAACAAAACAATGATTGATATTCAAGAATAAAAATTTTTCAACTTTTCTGTAGATTGTTTAAAATCTGACCAGCTGTTGAAAATTATAACGAGTTTGTTTTTCGGATTTGGTTAACTGCTATTCGGAAATTCTGATGGGTGGATCCATGAACCTAATTTCAAGAAACTAGGTTCATAGGTGCAAGACCTACTCTGTTATTGGTCTCGGAATTGGTGCATCTGATCCGCAAAAGGAGTAGATCACCTCATGCCTACTATGAATTGTTATTGGACACTCGACAATAACGAGCATTTCCCCGTCGGTCTCTTTTATAATTGCAAGCCGTCCAATTACTTGATTTAATTTTTTGCTCTCATTTTTATACAGGATATCACTCGCAATTTTCTCGGTAATTTTCAAGACAACTTCGTAACTCAAAAACTAATGTCATGCAGTTTTTTCAGAGGAATCTGATGCCGTCAAGAAAGAAACAATTGAACATTAAACAAAAAAAGTTATGGTCCAAAAACCATTTTTTTTCAAAAAAAATTGGAATGGCTATTTTTTTTATAGGGTATTACTAGAACAAATTCCGTATATTCAGTTTTTTTTTTTAATATCACTTGGTTTGGCTAGAAATGAATTTTTCTTCTAAAAATCTTGAATCTCCCAATATATTTTGGTTGCATTCAGCAGAACATTCAATTTTCTATCAAAAATGCATAAACCACTTTTGTGATTCTCTACCGTTTTCGAAATATTAATAGCTTAGCTATTCTTCAGTTGTCTTAGTTTGACACCCGCCTACTATGATTTGACCCTAATAATGGTATTATTTCTAACACAAGACACCTTGACAACAGCTAACTGCAATGTCACTTAAACTATGTGCTGTATGGTAAGTGTGAGGATAAAATTTGCTGTTCAATTGTTTCTTTTTTTGGCGGCATCGGAAGTTGTTTGTACATTTGACGCCACCTACCTCCCGACATGTATTTGGACCCCTGATCGATTTGAACTAGACACCCTCAAATATCGAGTAAATTGAAAAACCGTAAAAAATAGCGAAAATTGGGTTTTGGGTAAAAAAAAAATTTTGGGATCTAAACCAAGCCTAATTCTTAGTTTGGGAATCCTGAATACGAATCTAAAGTATATTTAGACCATAGCCGTTTTAAATCTAAGTAAATTGTAAAAAACCCTCGAAAATTGCTAAAATTACATCAGGTTGCGTATTCAGCGGTCAAAATAAAAAAAGGGTTTAGCAATAAAATATTATATACGTATGTAAAAGTCATCTCTGGAATTTGTCGCTAGTCGCGTCAAATGTATAATTTTTGTGCCGGTGTTATTAACGTCCATTAACTGTATTGTGTACTACAGTTAACAGAAGTTATGTAATAGCAATAACATAAATCAAAAATCGTCTATATCGCCGTATATCCAACAACTCTCAACTGTAATCGTTTGCAGACTGAACAGAACGATCAGGTAAATATTACAAGGAGTCACTGTCGGCAAGGTTGTGCATCCTTCCCAACATATCGATGGTGTAGCGCACACGTGTTAAGCGCATTTTTGGGCAAAAATTAATCAAGTATACTAAACAACAATTGCAAGTGTTTCATTTTGGCACAAAAATACACTTACCACGCGTGCGCTACATCATTCATATAAAAGTAAAAAAAAAAAAAACAAATTACCAGCTAATTTTATTATATCGCGTGTTTTGGAATATAGTATTAGGTTTTAACCCATCTCTAGGATGTTGCCCAAGATTCCTATGTCATGTATTACAAGCAATAGTGGCTGGTGAAATTTAAGTTAATCATATCTTAGTATTGGAGCATGGGATCCAAGCAATACTTTAAGGCATAGCTATCAAGAGAAAAATGTAGATGTTTGCAGAGAAAAAACTGCAAAAAAAAAGTTGCAAAAATTGTGTTTTATAAAATTTTAAATCTGGTGATATACTTTCCACCTGATTCTGAGACAAAAAAATGTTTTGCAAATTGTCTAAAAAAATAACCTGGGGGTGCACACATTTTTGCAACTTTTTTCGCAAATTTCAATCGAAATTTTTTCTCTGCAAAACTTCTATATTCAGTCTTAATAGTTCCAATACTAACAATGATAATTAGAATTTTATTTATCAATTTGGCTATACATAGTACAGATGTGAACATCAGTTTGGTTACAGTATTTTTAGAATGTAAATTTTATGAATACATATAATAATTATTAAAAATATGAAAAAAGTTAAGATTATGTTAATTTTTTTAAGACTAAGTAATAAAAATTTATCTATATATAAAACAGCACACTCATATAAATGTACACATATAAGACAAGATAATACACTAATGACTGACTAACCTAAATTTCACCAGCCACTACTGTTTACGAGTAATTTCAACTCTCTGTCTGCTTGAGCTTCCATTTTTGTAACAATTGGCATTTATGAGTGATAACCACTCATAGCGACCGACCATTTATGGTGTAAATAATAATCTTTGCTAATATGAAACAAGTTGTTTCACTATTGCAGTATCATTATTCTAGTGCATATTTTGTTTTACTTAAGTGGATCGAATCTGTATTGGGTTTACTGCTATGTCATAATTTTATTCTTTCAATTTATTTCCAACTACTGATATCTTGAGATGAAATGATAGGCATATCTTGGAACTTCAAATGACTACTTGACAGTGAATGTGGTTGTGAAATTTACTTAGAAAGTAAATGTATTTGAAATTGTTGTATTGTGAATTTTTCAAAATGAACTTCTGTAGCTGTTTCAGAGGCAGCTAAACTTTTACTAGAACTTAATTTATTATATATATATATTTTTTTTGTAACATCGATTTGAGTAGATAACTATAATTGAACGACAGTGAAAATTTGTTTGTAATAAAAATTAGATATTAAACATCTTATAATTTGAAACAGTGAGGCTTCACTGATATGTCAAGCTCCAAATTGTAAAAGTCTTGCTGTTAATTACTTGAAATTGGTTGAAAATTCTTAAACAATTGATACTTATAAAACACCCTTACATTTTTCTTTAGAATTTTATTTTTACGTTTTTTTTCCACTTGAACGGCTGATTTTAAGGTAATTAAATTGGCTTTAACATGATACTTAGTTAATTTGCTAGTGCTTAAGGCAGTCAATTTTATTTTAATTTTATATCGAGACTTAAGATTTAACATAATCTTTGCAAATGACAGTTTTTTTTTGTATCAAAAATTATATTTTAATTTTTTATAGACTGAGGGGTATTTTAAAATTGAGATAGTAGATAGTAACTTGAATTAATTTTAAGTAATTTCAATATTGCTGTAAATGATGCTTAATAAAAATGTGTTTGTGGTAAGCAAACTCTATTTTAAGCCTATGCAGTATGTTAAAGATTAACAGTTTATATTAAAAATTATAGAATTGTGTATATATTATTATATTACAATATAGTATTTATTGTTTATTTTACAAACATGTTAGTTATTAATGTGTTTTTAGTGTTCACATTTTATTTAAATATTGTTATTACCTTTTTTGTGCATACATTTTGTAATATATTGTTAAGCAAGTAAAAACATATTTTTTAAAGTGTTGTTTTATTTAACTGTTTGATAATGGGATCTTAAACATAAAAGCGTATATCCAAAATTTAAGGTTATGATAGGGAAGGAAGTCCGAAAATAGCACATTTATTTGATTTGCGTTTTTCCACGAATAAGGCTCAACGTGAAAAACAAATTGTACACACGAGATCTGGAAGGTCCAAGGTAAACTCCTATTGAATATTAGTGGAACTGGTACTCCAGGGAGGACACCTCTTATAATGAAATGACCTAGAGATGTTTTTGTGTCGAGTCATAAAATGTTTTAAATAAAAAAATTTTCTGGATGAGGAAACGTTTCAAAACCATCTTGCAATTTTTTTATCAGATTAATGGTGCTAAAATTGTAGATCCATACATAGGATTCCCACTGAACCTGGAAACGTTAAAAAGTTAGAGATTTGGAATCATAGCCTGGAAGTCATGGATTGCTGAGGAAAAGAGGTGAATTGTCTTAATTTTTAATAACTTCTGAAAGCTCCTGAAAATTTCGTTTTTTATTGCTTATTTAATGCTGGATTTTTAAAAGACATAATTATTTAAAATTACTGCTTTGATAACGTGGCAGAACTAGTTAAATTTTAAAGGTTGGCCATAAGTTTGACCCTAGTTGTACAAATAAACATGAAAATGAATATATGAATTTATTTTTGCAAACTTTATTGAGTAAACTCCAGTTTTTGTTCTTTTTTACACCCTTTAAGAGTTGTCTTTATACTACTGCTCTAAAAATAAGTTATGTAAAAATAATGCATTTCATAAAAAAAAAAATCAAAATATTACAAATGAAACAAATAAAACAGAAATAACAAACTATGGCCATTTTTAACATTATTTTATACAAAAACTAAAACTTAATCAGAAACACAGAAACGAAAATATACACAATTTTAATTCTAGAAAAAACATCAATTGAAATTCTTATGCCATAAACAGTTGGTCCGTGCCATAAATAGTACTTGAGGTGGACTACTATTTACTTACTATAAAATTTTTGAAATCTCGCAGCTTATTGAAGAATTTTTCTGGTTCTAAAGGACACTGGATTCATAATTTTATCAAAAAAAGAATTAGCTTTATGAGAACTGTCCTCACTAGATGTAAGTTGCCGATAGACTAAGATGAGTTGACAAGTTCAAATTAATATCTGTTTAAATATAGACATCTATACAAACAATCTCTTATTTTTATTGGCTATTAAATTAGAATTTAGAACAATACAGAGATAACTTAAAAAAACTAGTCATTTTAAAACTATCATTCTTATTTTAAGTGAAAACTGAGATGTTTGTCAGTGTAGTACTAGGATATTTTACAAAATCAGGATATGTTAAGAAATATATCTTCATACTAGGTAAAATAGTAGGCCATCTTAAAATATCCTACTATTTTACGAAAAGTAAGTTAAAATGAATTACCACAAAAACGAAAGACAAATTTTTCTGAATATATCTTACTCTTAACCGGAGAAGTAAATAAAATTCATATATTTCAATAAGTGTTCTATGGCTCTAAAAAGAATTCATTTTAAATATCAGACTGTAGCACCAGAAAGAACATTTTTTTTAGATCATTTTAGTCAAGATAACTCAAAATAGACATTTTTTAAGTTGTCCTAGTATTGTACTAGCACAGTTATAACATCAAGCTAAAATAAATAAAAGACCATTCTATTATTTTATTAGTAAATATATTTATCAGATGAAGGATATTGCAACAATAAATAGCTTAATAGTCCTTAAAATTTAAAAGTAAATCACATTATGCAGTATAAATAACATAAAATTAAATATAAAATAATATCACTATTTAATTTAAAAATTACATTGTATATTCTAGAGTTATTTCCATACCTTGATAACCCCATCTCTTGATGATGTAACCAAAAAGCACTGGGAAGCTTTACACAGTGCTATATCAGAAATACAGTCCCTGTGCCCAGCTGGAGGGGCCTCTGGACCAGCCCGAGGCACCTCGTCATTTTTATCAACTTTTCTTATATTACCAGCTTCTTCATAAAAGACACGAGTACCTAAAAAGACAATTTTTTGTTGAAAAATCTAATTTAATTTTGTGGGAAAATCTCTTTAAACCATAAAATTTAAAAAAATGGCGTGCCTTCGACAACACAGTTTATGTTTGATTTACTATTAATGCTGATTGCCTGTGATGCTCCGCTGCACATACTTGATAAACAACCATTTCGAGAGTTCTGGAATAAATACAATGCCCAGATGAAGTTACCAAGCCACACAACGTTATGTAACTATCTACCAACTGTACACGTAGACATAGTAAATAAGATGAAATGTGAATTAAAAAATACACGGCTGTGGTTATCTGTTGATGAGACAACAGATTGTAAAAAAAATTCTATTTTAAATGTTATAGTACGAGTACTGGACCTTCTTAAACCGACAGTTCCACTGTTACTAGCTGGAAAAAGACTACGTCAGTGTACTAGCGAAACAATTACCAGGGTGGTGCTGGAGACGTTAGAAAAATTTGAACTGTCAAAAAGTCAAGTGTTGATGTTTGTGACTGATGGCGCCGTGACAATGCGTTCGGTAGGTCGTTCTTTACAAGAACAAGGTTGTACGTTTATACATGTTACGTGTAAAGTGCATGCTTTACATCTTGTGGCAGAAACTATTCGAAAAGGTTTTCCAGAGGTGGATGCATTAATAGCAAGTACAAAAAAAAGTGTGTCAAATCTCCTAAACGTCTCCTTGCATTTCATAGCAAGTGTCCCGGTATTCCTGAACCACCACAGTCAATTCTTATATGTTGGGGAACATGGTTGCAGGCAGCTTTTTATTATGCTGAATATTTCCAACAAATAAAAGTTGTGATACTACAATTCAATCCAGATGAGGCTGTAGCTATTAAGGAAAGCCAGACAAAATTCGAGATATTTCTGTTGAAACAGCTTTAAAAAATATTGCGAAGAACTATTATAAACCATTACATGAAAGCATAAAAAAATTAGAAAACAGTGCGTTGTCGTTAGCGGAGTCACTGCAAATAGTGGACGAAGTAAATCTACTGCTACATGCTATAAGTGACGCAACAAATGAGCGCGTTAAAGAAAAGTTCGCAAGTGTGTTAAATAAAGACACCGGTTTTACCAAATTAAGACAAATATGTGATGGTGCAGCCCCAGATCCGTCAAGTGCGTTCAAAGACTATTTTACGTATGCGTGTATTACATCAGTAGATGTTGTTTCGCTCTCGATATTTATTTGTGGTTTCACTGTTTTGAATG
The DNA here is from genome assembly GCA_029963845.1 of Rhamnusium bicolor. NCBI lineage: Eukaryota > Metazoa > Arthropoda > Insecta > Coleoptera > Cerambycidae > Rhamnusium > Rhamnusium bicolor. The sequence goes on from JANEYF010004740.1 coordinate 35,028, forward strand.
TTTTTGTGTTATTTTAAATTGGTTGATGTCAAAATGACTGAGAATAGTATAAATAATATTCTGAGAGTGAATTTTAACTCTGCCGTTAGCAAAAAAAGTAAAAATCAAAAAACTCGGATGATCAATAGTAGAATTGACTCTTAACCAACCAGACAAGGTAGGGACACGTACTTTTACGAGGCATTTTTTTTAAGGAAATTCACAAAAAATTTCTGTGGATTTGTGGATGTGATAAGGTAAATGCTCTGTTTTGTTTTCCATGTGTTCTATTTTATTCCGATTGTGTCGGAATGGACAAGATATGGTCGGTAACAGGATTTAAAGATCTAAAACATTTAAATCAGAACATAAAAATGCATGAAATTTCTGCATATCATATAAGTGCAGTATGGATTTGGCTTTATTAGGCATGGTAAATACTGCAGTTCGGTTAGATTCAGTTTATGGACAAAATATCATAAAACACAACGAGCAGGTGACTAAAAATAGGTATATTTTAAAGAAAATTATCAATTGTATCAAGTTTTGTGGAAAGCTGGAACTAGCATTAAGAGGGCACGATAAGAAAGACAGTTCTCAAAATCTTGGGATTTTGCCAGAATTAATCGATTTTTCATCAGAACTGGATGTAATTTTGAAAGAACATTTAGACAAGGCGACGGTTTTCAAAAATACATCTAAAAGAGTAAATTAATGAAAGTGGATTTTTAGCAATTCAGAGTGATGAGACAGCTGATATTTCAAACCAGTGTCAAATGGTTATGATAGTAAGATATTACCACAACGGAAATATTTCTGAGAGATTTTGGAGTTTTCTAAGAGTGACCGATAAGTCAGCTGAAGGTGCATAGACACAGTGCATAGAACATGAATGAGTTAGATAAATTAATTTCAAACTCGCCGTCTAAACTAATTGCTCAAACTTACGAAGGTGCAAATGTTATGAAATTAAAGTATAAACATGCTCATTTTGTGCATTATTATGCACATCAATTAAATTTAATTATGCAGAAAGATTTCATTATGCAGTTAGAACGCCAAAATGAAATTTTTTTTCGCAAATTTATCCGCAATTCCTATTTTTTTTCAAGTTCTACTCACAGATATGATGTATTAGAAGAAATTATAAATCGAAAATTGCCTAAAGTTTGCCGTTACACGTTGGAATTATAACATCCATATAGTAAACGTCATTTTTCAGAACAGAGAAAAGTTAATCGAATGTTTCGAAGATTGAAGGAAAAATGTAATAAATCTATTACTTGCAAAGAGGCCTGCGGTTTACGAGGAACTTTAGAAGATCCCAATTTTGTATTTTTTCTTAATTCATTTCACAAAATCTTTCTACAAGTAGACATATTATTTAATCAATTTCAAGACAGAAATACATAGTATTGAACTTAAAAAAAAAAGTTGAAGAGTTTGAAAAAATTATATCATCTATTAGAAATTCAACTGATGAGAAGAAATTATTAGTGTTGAGAAAACTGAGAAAAATTAATCCTGAAAATTGAAATTCCGTAATTGCTAAGGAAGTGTACAATAATTTTTCAGATGAAAGAAAGATTGTCATACAGAGGTCATTTGGAAGCCGCATCTTTAGTGAATGTAGACAATTTTCTTAATTATTCAAAGAAATTTCCGAAGTCGATATTCAAATCAGTTGTTGAATCTTATCATCATGTTACAACATGACAAATTAATGACTGAATTGGAAGTCATTTATTCAAGAACAGACTTTAAATATTTGTAGGTGGCCTAAACACGCTTTCTTCGCTGTCTGAAAATGGTTTAAATGAAACATTCAGTAAAATGGTCAAGTTACTAAAAATTATTGTGACAACTCCGATGTCTACAGCTGAATCAGAAAGAGGTTTTTCAACTCTTAAAAGAATAAACACATTATAAGAAACACTATGAATGAAGAACACCTTAATTCTCTAGCAATGATGTCAGTGAATAAGAACTTTATTCATAACATAAGCACTTTTGACGAAAACGTCACAGAACACTTTATTTTCCAGAAAGACTTGATTTTGTATATAAGCAATAACAGTTTTACTCGCATTTTTAAGTGAATTATTATATTGCGAACGTATTTTTGTACATATGTACATAAAACTTTTTCTTTTGTTATCAAAAATCGTAATTCTACTTGGATGAAATTACCGAGGGACTGAAGGTGAATCTTTATTATGTTGTTCATATTTTTTAAGAAACTAGAGCCCCCAAATAAAATTATCACAAGCCGCCACTGAAAAATATGAAAATTATCATCTGGTACTTGCGAACATACCTGAAGCCTACAAAAATTCCCAATTGCACTATTTAGTCTCTTTTAATTGCCTACAAAAATTCCCTATTGCCATATTTAGTCTCTTTTAATTCTTTATCTAAAAATGACATCCAGTACATTTATCTACACAACTTAAGAAGAACTAAAGATAATGGGCATTTCATTATGTTATTGTCACAACTAAGAATACTTGAAATATAACATACGGTATGTAAAACGACTAATATGGCCAAACGTTAACAAAGACGATTAAACAAGCAAGATGAATGTAACAGTATGAGTATATTGTAGGTGGCTGATGGTATACAAACTGAGCCTGTCCTTACGTTCTCTGGGTATGTCTTATTCCATTTCATTTCATCCTAGTTCACAGTCATCTTTCGTATAATTCCTCTAACTGACCACACTTGGCGCTATATACAGGGTATACGATTGACATCATAAACAGAAGATCAAAATCAACTGCAGCAAACATGAAGATCTACCTTATGTTAACATTTATTAACCAAATAAATAGTCGAACTTCTCTAACTCGACCATCATAAATCCACCCCCCCCCAGACTGTTCGAGTTAGAGGAAAATTGAGTTAACAAAAATACTTCTAAAACAAAGTATATATCAAGGGCACAGAAATATATTTGGGTTACAAAGAATTTCGAGATATTAATGTTCGACTGTTACTATAACTAGGAACATGCTAATAGGCAAAATTGGTAATATGACAGGACTGTCTTCAGGCTTATTGGCTGCTTGTGGTTTTGCGTAAATTTGGTCAGATGAAGTTAGAAGACTATAATAGTGAGGTTCATGGCCGAGTAGTAAGGACACTCTCCTGTCACTTTGGAGTGCCCGGTTCGATCCCAGGTCAAGCAGCTAGGATTTATTTAAACCAGAAATCCTAGCATACTCGAACATTGGGTGTGTTCATTGGCTCTGAATGTGTAGCCCTCTACCACACAAGGTACCTTGAGGTACCTTCAGGGATACGGGGTTGTATTCCTAGTGGTGTTTAATTTCATTTTTATTTTATATTTTCAAATATTATCAAATAAGCAAATAAGAAAAATTGTGAAACATGCTAATTATTGGTTACTATTTTGAAATTTTTTAATTTACCGTCAACAAGTCGGTTTCTATAACTCAATGCTGTACCAACTGGATCACTAGCTGCTGGTATCGCCAAGTATGATTCATCAGGGCTCTCCAAATCCCAAAACCTCAATCTCTGATCAGTGCCTCCTGCTAAGAGGAAAGCTGAACGGTCAATACATCCACCCAACATAGCACACACACTGTTGCTGGAACTCTAAAAATAGTATGTTATTTTTCTAGCGATAAGTTAAGTTCAATGGTACTCACATGAGTTATTGATAGCGGTGGAGCGGTACTACCCCATAAGACTTTCTGCCTGCAACCTGTCTCCAAATTCCACATAGATATTTCATTATTACACTGAATACTTGATATTACCCATGAATGTTCCGTTGGATGACTGATCACTTTCTTAATTCGAACTTTATCTATAAACATAACATTCCCAATTGTTACTTAAATTAACATGTGTATTAAATGCAAACCAGACCTGATACATGTCTAATTGTAGTAATTGGCAACTGGAACCTCAAATCCCATGCGATATGATAACCATCCCTTGTACCAAGTGTCAGCCAGCTCTGATGCGTATCTAAGCAAAATGTAGTAATATGTCCTTGTGTCAGACCATTTTCCAGTCTCCATGCAGTTCCTGGTGCTCTTAGATCCCAGCCAACTAGAGCCCCATACAACGTTGCATAAACTAAAACACTTTGAGATCCAGAATCCAGGCATTGCACATCCACAGCAAAACCATCTTCATCGGCATTTAACTGACGAGACTGGACCAAATTCATTCTACAAGTTTAAAAAAATGTTGGTAAAAGTTTGCCAATTTTTAAAATTATTTAAATTAACAACTTATGGTCTCAAATACCATAAGGTTCATAACAATTTTTTTTTATCTCAATCGCCTCTCAAGTCACCGAAGTAAACCCCAGAAAATCCTTGGATTTTATGTTAGGTTAAGAGAGACAAAGCCCTACAGTTTATTCTGTAGTCTGAACCACATCTTGGGCATTCCCTCTCCTATCTTAGTCTTAAATAAATTACAAATAAAATTTCTAACTTGCTCCAGGATGAAATTGAACCAACAATCTTTGGTGCCGAGTAAATAGTTACAAGAGTTTTACCCACTCGGCTACCAAGCCCACTAGAAACAATATGTTCACTTACTTGGCACTGGTAGAATCAACCCTCAGTATATTAATAATTCCATCTTGACATGCCACACCTAAAGATTGGCCCCCTTCACAAACTGCCATTCCTGTAATACTAGCCCCTGATGACATTTTGTAATGCTGCTTTGATCTATTGGCAATGTTTTTTCCTTCCATCTTTGAACAATCCCACAACCTAAATTAGACATAATATAGTAGTGCATTTTCTTTACTTAAATCTATTTAATTAATTCACTACTGCATGTGAATAAGGGGATAAGTCTCTTTTACTCAGTATTATTCACGTGCAGTTGTTTGGCCTATATAAAATATATTTCATAGAAATCTTAAAAACATTTTAATGCAAAACGTTACCAAAAATGATTTCATTAAAATTTAAACATGTATGTAGTTATGACAGGACATTCAATAAGGTTTCATTGCAAACGTTTTTTGTGCATTCATATCTTAAATACAGCGAGCGTTGTTTCAAGTCGATCAGGAATTAAAAGGAAAGCAAATAATAATGAAGTATATGGATTATGCCCTCTGTAGTGAAAACCATGCCCCCCCCCTAACTGCTCAAAGCATTCAATGAATCATCAATACTCCACATAAGAAATCTACACATACATTATTTTCTTTCCTTTAACGCATGTTCGAGTTGAATCGGCATTCGCTGTATAATTTGTTGTATTTCTTTAGTAAAATTTAATATGGTGTTTGACCAACATACCTAAGAAAGCCATCAGTTGAGCCACTGGCAAACAAGGGTGTGTCAGGTAATGTGCATAATTTATTTACAGCTGCCCGATGTTCATGAAGATGAGCGACTAAGGCACCTTTTAAATGCCAGCCAGGTGGTGGCAGTTGTGGACGCCAAGCCGCTTGTTCGGCCCATTCTTTTGCTTCTGTAAATATTTACAATGTTATTTGGGCATTTATAAGAAACCCACCACTTACCGTAGACCTTCAAAGTAATGCTCTTGCTGTCTATTTTTCAAATTGGCTAATTCTATGTAGCAGCTGGATCTCCTATCTGGTAAAAAATAATATATAACAATATTTGTTCAAAGCACTACATTGGTACAATTTGCTTACATTGAATATATGATCTCTCATGAAGGCTGATGTTTGAAGAAGGATCGTTACTAATAAACTGATTATGTCCATCGGGAGGTGGAGAAGATGGCCTGCTTGAAGTAGACCTTGAAGACGGCCCTCCAGAATTAGTGCTTTCAGATTGTCTTGTAAGCACTTCCGAACTATAATTCCAGTCAGAGTTAACATTCGTATCAATCGAGCCGCAGGTGTTAGTTCTGTGCAGTAGTCTGGATGAAGTGAGAATTTGTTAGTGGATGAGTTAACAATATAGTACTTTAAGTTTCATATGTAATTATGACCACTGCCAGTAGTACTTATTTATTAATCTTAGTCCAATTTGTGGGACATTAGTTACCAAACAAAGTGTTAGAAATACAGGAAAATTACACTAATTATGTAGTTACCTATTTGACATAAAGTCTCCTTTCTGTGAATCTGCTAAATTCAAAACGTGACTTTTCACCACACTTGTCTGAGAGCTGAGGTCAATTTTTCCTTCAGCTTGTTTATTGTGTCTTGCATCGGCACTGGTCTTATGCTTATTGATTTTTTTAAGATGATGTCCCATTTTTAAAAGGTAATTCTCGATATAGTCATTCATGCCGTTTGCTAGAAGTCTTCGGAAGAGCTATAAGTAAGAAAGTTATTTCACCAAACAGTGCCAAGATATCATTGTAAAAATTCATAAATTTCCCAACGTTGGTGTCAGGCACCCACAAAGCATAATCAAGCTTTAATTTATTTTACCCTTTTAGGACTCGAGCATGTGATGTCCCAAATTATTCTCAAAAATAATATACACTTTTTAGAATGGTCTACTATTTTAGGTCACTAACTAATAATGTTTAAAATTTCTTGTTTCACTACAATAGATAGATAGATAGATAGATTTATTTAACTACCTTACATAAAAAATAGTAAGTCACAAAAGTTTAGAGTATTGTAAGACAAAATGGATAATGAGTATAAAACAGAGAAATAATATAATGCACAAACAACATATATGTATATATACATAGAAAGAAACAATAATAATAATAACAGTATTTAAATATAGTCAAGAATATAAAAGAAACTAGTTGACCGATCAGAGCGCTACATATCAACTAGAACATTTACTGGTGCCTCGATATATTCAGCGATGGAATAAAAACAAAAGGAGGACAGATACCATTTAATTTTGAGCTTGAAGCGAGTATAATTTAGGTTTTTTATAACGGGGGGCAATTTATTGTAAATATGTAGATTGAGCGAATTGTGTGCAGAAACTGCACACAATTCGTCTGGTTTTATGAATTTCTAATAAGCATAGAAAATATATAAAGAGGGAAGTGGTAATATTTTAAATTTTATAGAGTCCGACAATGTTCATTAAAACCTGCATTAGCCAAAAATTATGGCTTTTTTGCAGGCAAAATGCCCTAATGGATTGGCTAGAGTTTCCCCATAAACGCACGCCGTATGACAGGTGAGAATGGAAAAGAGAATGGTAGGCTGTTAAAATAATTTGAAAACTCAGTGATTTATATAATCGTCTTAACAAGTATAATTGAGTGGAAAGTTTTTTACACAATTTATCAATATGACTTGACCATTTTAGGCCATCGTCAAGTACAATTCCTAGGAGGTTTACATTATTTCCATTAATGGAATTATTGTTAGATGAAAAAACTATTTTTTGTGTTCTATCTTCATTCATTTTAAGGTGATTCGGAGTGAACCACTGGTCAGCTTTTACTTCGGCTGATCAGACCAAATAAATTATATCTTCGTGAGATTCCAAAAGGGAGGAGTCATCAGCAAAGCATATGCAGTGACCAGATAAGAGAATATTAAATATATCATTAAGATAAATTATGAAAAAAGTGACCTTAAGGCAGAGCCTTGAGGCACACAGTGCTTTGCAGATAAGCAATCTGACAAGTCACCATTTGTTAAGATTTACTGAGATCTATTTTGCAAGTATGATTTAATAAAAACCAGGGGAATCCCATTCAATCCGTGGTGATTTAATTTCTCCAACAATAAAATGTTTTCTATTGGTTACAAACTTAATTCACTATTAGTGGCCTTTTTAATAACTAACATTACTGAAACACGATATGCATGCATTCCAGAGTTTTTAAATAATATTGGATGCAAGCACAAAATTGAATAGTATCTATCTTTCCTCAGACTCTAGCACCGTTAGTTTAAGAAGAAAAAAGTAAAAGCAGATTTTATGACATTTCACACATTTTGAAAATATATGTGGTACACTAGCCCTAAACTAAATAACCAGGATATCAAAATTTCAACGCCTTATCCATTTATAAAATTCATCAGTTGTAATAAAAATAATAAATACCAGAAATTAAACAACCCCTGAAATACAAGGCCAAAGCTATCTACAAGAGGGTTGCACCTACAAAAACGTGAATATATAACCATTTCCACATTGCCAATGCCGGTGGCAAGATCCGACCTGCATCTACAATAGATATATTTCTAGATTGCCATTGCATGCTATGGATAACTCTGCCAAAAAGCTGATGGCATAGTCATGTATAATTAGAGTTGTCAATTTGACCGGTCGTTTATTTTTTTGTCAGTGACCGGTCATTAATGAACGGTCAGTGACATCAGCATTTATAGAAATGTTCGTATTTTTGTCTTTTCTGCTTGATTTCAATTTTTAGATATTGGATTTAATAATTAAAATTGGAAACTGGAAAATGGAAACAGATTGAAATTGCACGAAAATGAGGTTAGAAATTTGATTTGAATTGACAAGACTGAAATTTATAAATGTTTTATAATTTTGATGAGCATTGCTGACCAAAACATATTTCTGTCATGACCGTCTAAATTCACGTCAGCAATGACCGTCATCAAAGACCACTATATAAGGCGTCTAAATTCAAACGCGGCTAAATCCACTCAACGAGAAACTGAGAAAAAACAAAAAACCGTAGCTAGTATATTAAAATTAAGGTTATAGTTTTTTATTTTAATATTCTACAAGTTAGGGCTATATTTAAAGTAAATTTGATTTTTTGACAAATACTAATGTGTTATGATGTAACGAAAATAGATTTAGTCGGTTTTGAATTTCGTGTAATATACACTTACTGAAAATGTTACATAAGCACATACAGATGTTGTACATCTAGGTGTTAAAGTAGTCATATATATTTATAAATAAGATAATTTTTATGAAGTTACAATAATTAATCGATAAATAAATAATAAATAAAAAAAAGTAAAGGATCTTAACTTGATCTTAACATAGGTGGTGCCACAATGTGTACATTGAAATTAGTAGTTTTTGAATTTAAATGGATTTAGACGTTATTAATCCTCATATAAAATATTTAGATAGTTTTGAAACTCACTGAGAAATTTAAACTTCATTTAATAAGGGATTTTCGCCGCTTTCACGTATAATCGATTATAAAATAGATACATAAAATATGTACGAAAAATATAGCATAAAAACAGGATTTTAAAAGTGGACATATCCGCTTTTGAATCTTGAGGCCTCATATATAATACAGAAAATTAAACTGAACTTACACTTTGCAAACTAGAATTTGTTTCTCTATACAAATCTGTACTAGGAACCTTCCCAGAGTTCATGCAATCTCTCCCACTTTTTCTCGCCTTAAGAACAACTAAAAATTCATCAATGTCCGAATAGGTCACTACACTGTCATAAATATTTCTTGGAATAGGGCTCACCAGGGATTCCAATAATAGTTCGGGCCTGTAAAAAGAAAAAACAGTTTGCAGTAGCAATTTGTTGATTCCTCTACGATTGAAATTTCTATCTTATATAACGTATTGTAAACACCTAATGAAACATTCCCAAACAATATGAGATGAAAATATTCTTATGTACTCTGCAATAAATCTGTTTTCTTTGTAAAAAACGGAACAAAAAATTAAAGGTTTTTATTAGGTAACTGGATGACTTGCAGTTATAATAAACAATTTCTTACCGACTGTCGTCTTGACAGGGATGCTTGCTATTGTCGAGTGTCTAATAGCAATGTGAATGCATAGACAGATACATGTCTATCACGTTTATGCCCACTGTCCAATGTTGAATACACTCTTAAAATGGTAACGTGAATAATACGTAGATACCTAAACACTGCGAAATTAATGACAAAGGAAGTCAACTTTTTTTAAAATATCTTATTCAATTCTTTCAAAGCATAAAGTGAACTTGTAGATTAGTGATTTCCCAGAGTTATGATTTAACAGCACAGAATTATATTACGCAAGCTGTAAAAAAGTGCTTTTTTTGCAAGGTGAAAGCAAACATTGAGACACATTTCCCCAGACAGTCCTACAATGTGTGTGAGTGGTATTTATAGATAATTCACTATTTTGACAATTTTTGCAAGAGTGGACAGTATAGCAATGTTCAGATGCCATCAGATATGACACTAAAAAAAAAATATTTCACAGAAATCTGACAGTATTAAACAAAAAAAGTTATTCTGAACTGAATGACAAATATGTCTGGATTAGCATGGAAGAAACCACCAATGCTTGCAGCTGGAAGGGTGCATTAATAGAAGTAATTACTTTTACTCTTATGATCACTAGTTAAAAATACATGCGTGCGTGTATACTTTCACCAATACTTTCAGCCCTCTTTGTACTAACTTTGGATTTGACCGAGATCGCCAAAATAACCACAAGGTAAGATAATAGTTGTTTCCTTTCTACCACCTTAGCTAAGTGTTTTATGGTAACACTGTATGAATAAAATATATTTTTTTAACACAGTTTCCGTACCCATAAAACAAGTTAAGTTAGTTAAGTCTGGTGGGTAAACAGAAATCACCTATTAGGTGTATTACCACCAATCTTAGCCAATCTAAGTAGTTTTACAGTTACACTGAGTAAATAAAAGAATAATTTCTTTTGATATAGCCTCCATAACTGTAAAGCTACTTAGATTACCTGAGACTGGTGGTAAAAAGAATACCTATTGTGTCATATATGCATAAACATATTTACGCAGTAACACATCACCTAGATACAGTAAACAATAACCAGTAGACTATATCAGCTACATTTCATTCTTAAATCCTCGAAAGCAGGTGGTTGCGTCACGGGCATAGTATTTTAAAGAGATACCATGGGTGTACGAAGCAAATTTAGCATTATTGATTAATTAATAAAATAAATAAATATTATTAGTTAGGAAAGACCACAGGTTTTTAATATTTGTGCAGCCAGGAATATATATTTTATTTTTTAAACACTTGTACAGTTAAAATAAAAAATCTGTAGATTATTTCGATAAATGACAAAATACACAACAGGCAAAACATTTTATTATTAATAATTGAATAATGAATGTTAAACATTTCTTAGGTTTCAAAATAAAATAGGTATGTAGAAAAAAAAAAACAAATGATTTATTGATATTTTCAAATTATTAATTTTGTGTTTTGTTTGACACTTTCAAAATTTATATTAATCAATTTAAGTGTAAAATATATTCGTATTTCTTCTTAAAGCACTTTCTCTTGATATTTTATAAAAATTGTAGATACACGCTTCTCTCACATGGCGTGGTATGGAAGTAAAATAGATTAAAATAAATAAAAATCTTTGAAAAAAATTAATTTTTTTTCATATAAAAAACAAAACATCGATATCTCTGGAAATAATTAAATTTACTACAAATTTCATTTTGCATTATTCTTAATATTCTTACTAAAAAACAACTTGTGCATTTTTTTTTTGTAACATCAGAAAATGCCTGGGAAAATGCAAAAATATTATTAGCATTCCTACAGTATTTTTTTATTTTCGAGTAACTCCTTCAATTTAACAAAAATTAAGATTAGTGTAATAACAAATTTATATTTTACATTTTGCACAAATAAAGTTACTTAATTGGCTATCAGGATCACAAGAAAAAAAATTTTTTAATGTTCCAGTGTACCTTTTATTTTTACAGGTTTTAGAATTCATTTACTCTACTGTGACAAAGTACCAGTTTCATTTAAAAAATGACTAATTTGTAATTGGTCTACAACATACACACGTTTTAAAATTTATCCTATATTTTTTTATTATTCAAAATAGACGTAGAAGCATTCGTCTAAATACAAAACCAAATATTCACGCTTTTTATCCTATTTCCTAATTTATTTATACTTTCAATGTACATTCTTAAAATTACTTCATTAATGGTTCTTGTTTTTGCAAAACAATAACACCTTATACTAAAATCAACATATTATATGCTTCCATAGTATAACAGTTTTTTCACGAGGATATACGAATAAAACTTCCCGTAACTACTACAATAACTGTTGATTAATAATAATAATAATAATAATAATAATAATAATAATGTCTTTATTAAAGTAATTGTAAATATAATTTTACAATTAGCAATACAAGGCGAAGTCTAGCCACGGCTACTCCACTTAACCTTATCACTTATTATATAAATATATACATAAAAAAAAACAGAAATAAACAAGTGATATTGAATATAACAAATATACGAGGATAATATAAAATCTAAATTAATACATCAACTAAACATGAGACAAAAGTTGAAACATAAGAGAACCATACAGTAGACGATAGGTTGTTCATTATGAAGATGTTCTTATTCGAACAGTTAAGATGTTAAAAAAAGATTTTTTACTTTTCTTCGAAAACTATTTACGGGTAGTGTTTTATGTTGATCATCAACAAAATTATAAATTTTGACAGCGTTGTAGCAGAAAGATCTCTGAAATATGGTTGTTTGAAATTTAGGTAATGCCAATTTTTGAACATGTCTTACATTCACATTATGAAGGTTGTATCTAAAATTTAATTTATCACGGAGATACGATGGCGTGGAAGAGAGAAGCAGACGATGAACAAATATTGACACAAATATTTGAACAGATTTTCAATATTGTGCCATTTAAGTTCTTTGATTCTGTTAGAAACATAATTAATATTTATTTATTATTTCGCTGATATAGATAAAGATAACATACAGTTCTCCCATCCATAATAGACACTTAAAAGGAATGCAAAGAAAATTTTTCTGTGTGAATAGAAAATTAAGCGAGCATGTTATAATTATATTTATTGTTTTAATGCACTTTTAATTGTGTTAATTCGAATTCTCAATTTTTTTTATACTCCGAAATTTTTAAAACTTAACTATGGCACCACAGCAAATGATTCTTTGCAATCGTTTCAAGTGTCTATTATGGGTGGGTGAACTGTACACTTTGCTCCGATGGCCACTACACTGATGGTTCTCAGAGTAACGTTTCTGAGTAGCGGCTGTGTAAGATCACCGACGACAAAGCCTGGCAACAAGGAACGATAAGCTACCAGTTATTATTTACTGTGACCTAGAGTCAACCCTGGAATTGACGTAATTTATCGCTCCCTCCCCCCATTTCTAGTAATGACGATGAATATAAAACATTTACAAATGCAAACTCCTTTCTTGATAAAATAATAAAATATTTTTAACTCGGCAATAAAAAAAGTAATTATATTACTGTATAACACACGGGTACTGGTTGTACTGTATATAATGTGCTATGTCTTTTTATTATTCAATGTTCATAGTGGAATATACTAGAAAATTAGTTGTTTAAAAAGAAGTGTATTTGCATTTAACTGTGATGTTTTTTGTAAAATTGGTACAATTATTACTAGCATTCCCTAACAAAAAAATATTTTATAATTATTGTATAAAGTATTTTTCTGCTACCCTATATACAGGTTGTCCCTCGAGGATTTGAACAAAAATTTACTGGATAATTTATAGACTAAAATAAATTGATTAAACCTAATTTGCTTCTATATAAAATGCATCCCTAAAAAGTTAGTGTACACAAAGATTTTAATTTATACTGGATAAATTTTTTTTACTAATAGTGTTAATATTGTAGTTTATAAAAAACCGTTTAAGACATACTGAATGTGTGAGTGCTAACGGGGTGTTTTATTATTTAAATATTTTTTGTGTTATAGTGTTTTCGTAAAATCTGTAGAGTAAAACAAAAAATTTGTCGGGTATTTATCAAAGTCAAAGAGCATTTATTAAAATACAGGGGGGCTATTTATATACAGGGAGGTATTCTTAATCAAATTATTTCATATTTATTATTATATTATTAGTTCATACATATGCAGGCCATTGAATTTACATTCCTTTACAGAATTTACGAAAACACTATAGGTCAAAAATCACTTCTCCTCGAAGATGATGTTCAAATGTTTGCCATTTAGGTGTCAGCGACTGGGAAACTTTTGGTGATAGCGATAGCACTCCACTACTGCTCCACAATTTAACATGCACTCACCAATATATTAAAATCATTAAAACATAAGTCATTTCAATAAAAGTGTATAGAACTACTATTTCTCTACTAAAAACTTTACTTATGAAGACTAAAAAAAAAACTTGTCTTACCGTAAAAAATTGTTGAAGTCAAAAGACTTGATCTATAGGTTAAAAATTGCGATATTCCATGGCTTTCTGTCATGATTTGTATTTATTAGTTTTCTAATCATGCAGTTAGTTTTTGAATTTTACTTAAAAATTAATAATTTTCAGATAAAAAATACAAGGGACAAAAATGCTGTCTTATAAAATTATCTTGAAGATGGCAAGCAAACTTCATTTTTTGATTTTACTAAACATGAAGTTTTAAAGTATAAAATACCTCGTTAACATCCAAACACCCAGAATTTTTTAAGCGATTTTTTCTAAACTTCACAATATCACCGCTATTAATGAATAAGAACTACATACAGAACTTCATCAACCCATCATAATGCGTTTTGTAGAAATTAAGTTTTTCGTTGCATTAGTGTTGGCAGTCACTCAGTCATGGTCACCTTGACCGGTCATTTACTGTTCAGGTTACAATTAAGTTGACTGGTCAAATCAACGTGTTCAAGGTGGTCACGGACTCGGTCAACTTGACCGGTCAACCTGTTCATGTTGTTCGAAATTTTAAATGTTCTGCCATTTCCCTTGAAATTTTAATCATGACACTTGACAATTGATGTGTAACTGTCAATCACCTGTTTTTGGACAAAGGAATTGAAATAAATTCTCGGTAATAAGGGAGATCAATAGACCTTTTCAATCTTTTTTTTTGCTTAAAAAAATGCCAAAAGTTGGTAAATTAACCTTCATTTGGGATTTCTTTGAAAAAAAAAACAATTGGTGTTAAAAATATGCACAATGCCAGGTTTTGTGGAATGAGGTATTAAAGCCATGTACTGTGGCTGGTGAAATCTAGGTTATGTTATATCTCAGTATTGGAATATGGAACCCAAGTGATATTTTAAGGTATAAAAAAATTATATTTTTTTATGAAATTTGAAGTCCGTTTTTGAAAAAAAAAGTTTTGCAAATATTTTAAAAATTGTTTAAAAAAAATTTAAATTTGTTTTCACAAATATCAATAGAAATTTTTTTTCTGCAAAAATTCTTCAATTAGTTTTAAATATTTATGCCTTAAAGTAACATTTGGGTCCCATGCCTGTATTAAGATGTGACATCTTAAATTTCACCGACCACCACTGCATGCTATTTGCCTGAAAAAAACGCATAGTAAAAAATTGCCAAAAATGTGAAGTAATTATTCATTCCCAAAGAGAGCACGACTCCAAAAAGTGTTATGTTGAATAAACTCCTAACAAAACCAGCACGCAACAAGAACATCTGTGAAGAAATATTTAGGTAAGCTCAGTTTAGACAATGAGCGTGAAAAAATAAAATGCCAAAAAATCATAATTTCCATGATTTCCTTCAACATAGGCCTCATTTGTACAAGTATTACACACCATTTTAATATAAAATTATGACACATCCAATGGTCTTTTATTTTTCATTTTTAAAAATGACCGGTTTTGTGACTCACCTTGACCGGTCACAATGATCCGGTCTATTACGGAAACATCGTGACCGGTCAACTATCCATTACTAGTTTTTGTTAAGATTTACTATTTTTTTTTCCATGGGCTGCAAGTAACTTTCAAAGATTTATTACAAGATTCTTAAGCCATCTATGTCTTCCAATTGGAATTAAAAACTAGGTTAATAATTTCTTTCCATATATAAAACAAACCTGTCTATCTGTATCAGAGGATACTTCATATAACTATTTAAATGAGGCATCATTTTGCATTGAACATCTAATATGGACAACGATCTTGCTGCCATTGAAATGAAACCAGCCACTGCTTGGCGTACCCATAAGCTCGGATGAACCAAAAAGTATGAACATTCACTTACTAACTCGCACAGTGCTGGCTTATTTAAAAGCCCTAGTTCTGTCAGAGCAGACATAGTGTTAATACTCTTTGTAGTTACAAATTCGGAACAATCTGTTAGGCCCTACAAAGCATATTTAGTCAATGTTAATATCAAAACAATCGAAGGTGTTACACAAAAAGGCATAAGCGACAATAATTTGAAAATAAGATTATTGTGGAAAACATATCGTAAGAGTAAAGCCTTTCGTCTAACACTATGGTTGAGTCCACCAAAAATTTAAGAATTATTAAAGTTAAAGTTGAATAGGCGTAATAGATAATTTCAGTTGTGAATAAAGTGAGATTATAAATTAACAAACGCTGAAATCTCATAGTGGCACGGGCTGATATACTCAGCTGCGATTATTTCAACACCCTGGAAAAGGTATTTTTTGTGCAACTATTTTCAATTTTATTTAAAAAAAATTTAACCTAGGATAACACATTTTACATGTTTATCAATTTTTGGTTCTCCTGTAAAATTTGGTAAAAGCCACTTACGCCTTTTTGTTGAAACACCATCAATATGTAAGACAATTTTGTTTATACCTGCAATAAAAGTGGGGTCAATATTCCAGAACAGTGCCACCCAATATAGGCTGCAATACCGATAATGCAATCAAAAAATGACCCACGTAATTCTCTGTCTTCCTTGTCATTTAAGAATGTTATCATGTGAGAGAGAAGTACATCATTTGCTGAAAATGGTAAATTTAAAATTCATAATTAGGATAACAATAATTAGGAAGTAACATTGAGTGAAGGATTATATAAAGAGATGCAAGTGATATTGAAATCCGTGGTCAACACTGAAATTGACATCTAGAGTGGCGCCACACGCGTTTGGATACGAGATTTCTCAATCAGTTCATCAGTTGATAATAGTCGTGTAGGCCACATTGCATGTAGTGTACTTCCTTTACCATTGTTTGTTTTGCTTGTTTTGAAGTGATATTGAAATCCGTGGTCAACGCTGAAATTGACATCTAGGGCGGCGCCACACGCGTTTGGATCCGAAATTTCTCAATCAGTTCATCAGTTGATAATAGTCGTGTAGGCCACATTGCATGTAGTGTACTTCCTTGTACCATTGTTTGTTTTGTTTGTTTTGAATAGTTTCCTCTACTCAATGCTTCTACTGACTTTTAAGTGACATTTTTAATAAAGTTGTTTTTAGTATGTAGTTTTACATATTTAAGAATGTTAACGTGAAATTTGAACTTTCTACATGACCATAGAATTTTTTTTTTTGATACCATTAACATAATATTATAATTAATTCAATAAGACTGTTCTTTTCCTGTTTAATATGATAACAGTTTTTTTTTTAAATTAGTTGATGGTTTGTGTTATTTAATAAAATTTAAAATTTTACATTAAAATGCGATTTTTCGTATCCTCTCCCAAATGTATGCTATTGTGTTGTTTCTTTAATTTTATTAATTATTTACCTGCTTAGTTTTTTTTTACTTCCTGTAAATAAGAAATTATTTGTAATTAAAACAAAATCGTGATTTTTCAGTTAAAAAAAGCAATAATTAGAAAATATAATATTATTTATCAGTCGCTGGCGCCTTCAATACACTAAACAATTTTAGACCAATATCTCTTTTGCCAATTCTCACCAAGGTCTTGGAATTAATTTTAAAAAAATCAAATACGTAATTCCTTTAAACAGAATAACTTATTTTTTATATGTTTTATGTGATAAATTGTTAGGGTGTGGTCAATTAAAGAAGAAAGCCAGTTTCAAAAATATGTTGACGTTTCGTCTTTATTTAGACATCCTCAGGACTCTGCAGATAAAATACAGTATAGGTAGTTCTATATTGATAAATGCAATTTTTATAATCAATATGGTTTTAGATCAAATAAATCCACCAACAAAGAATCGTGCATTTAATAGATAAAATTGTAGGATATGAAAATAAAGACTACGTGAGCTCAATTTTTTGTGACTTGCAAAAAGCCTTCGACTGTGTGTCCCATGAAATATTGTTAGACAAAATGAGATTAAGTTATAATTGTAATGCTGTTAGTCTAAATTTAATGGAATCCTATTTAGTAAATAGAATCCAATATACCCATGTAAATGGAGTTTCATCTGATGGATGTGAGGTAATTCGTGGAGTCCCCCAGGGATCTGTGCATGGGCCTACCCTATTCCTTTTTATAAATAATATTAATTAAGGCTTTCCGAGTATTGACCCGACACTTTTAGCTGATGATACCACACTGACTAACGGTGATAAAAATTTATTAATCTGAAAAGAAATCTTGAAGTCACACAGTCGAAGATTAGTGAGTGGTTCGCCTCAATTGAGCTCTGCTTAAATGCACAAAAGACTAAACAAGTAACTTTTTCCCACAGGGAAATATAAAATTTTTAAAATCCTCCATATATTAAATTCTTAGGTGTACACTTGGACCCTAAACTTAGCTGGACATCTCATGTAGCTCACATTTCAAATAAAATTTCAAAAAAATATTTATGCTTTACGTAATTTGGTTAATATTGTCCCTAATGAAGTAATATTGTCTGCCTACCACTCACTAATAATGTCACATATGACATATGAATAAATATGTTGGGGTCATTCTTCCAGTGCTAAACGAGTGTTCGGATTACAGCGTAAAGCTTTCCATGTAATAACCTCGTCTTCTTACAGGGAGGATGTACGTAATAAATTTATTGAACAAAGATTACATAACATTTCCTAGTCTACTTAAAGCCAGTCATCATGGGTGGAATTATTTTGGTCCTATATTTTTTAATTTATTACCATGAACCCATGAATAAGTATCACAATTACCTATGTGTAGATTCAAGGCTTCAATAAAAGAGTTCCTTTATTAAGAGTGCTTTTTATAGTATTGAGGAATACTTTAGTTTTACAATTTTAGATATTAAATTAAAATTTATTATGTACCCTTGATGTATTTTTGGTGTTTCTTTGAAAATTGTACAATTGTTTCTTATAGGTTTGTATAGTTTACAATATTGTTTTCTTTTGTGTATCTTCTATTGACATATGTATATTTAAAATGAAATTTTCCATATCAGTAATAATTTTAATATGTAACGTTAATGTGTTTTTGTATGTTCTATTAATCAATGTATAACCATCTTTGATGTGCTGTTATTTGTATTGGAGTACCTTCTATTGATGTATTTAAATACTTGAATATTTCAACATGAAATAAACTTACTAATTACTTACTTTGAAATTTATCCAATATATATTATTCTCTCTTCTCTAATATCATTTAAATATCTACAGAAACATAACGTTTACAATATTAATTAAAATTACAAATATTAGGCCTCCGAGAGCATAGTTTCGGAAGCAAAAGAAGCCTTGCACTCGTATACACAGTCAACAATATGTGGGTAGTGAGATGCGGGAAATTAAGATGAGTGAGGGAGCAATATGGAACGCTTTTATATGCATATGTTGCACCTCTTTATATTTCTTCACTCGACAGAAATACATAATCAAATTTAACAAGTGTAATATAAATTAGTTTTAATAAAATTCTGGATAGAACATTTAAAAAAAAAATAATGGTCATATTGTAAAAACATACCCTTCATTTTTCCAAAAAGACACATAATTTGGTGATACCACTATCCATTAAAGTTTGTTTCACAATGGACTGAGTGTCAGTAAGTAGGGCACTTATGGTCTGTGATATCATCTCGTGTAATGCTTGCAGCTCTAGTTCATAGTTAAAAGTATGAATATCTTTTTGTTTATTTGTGCTGTTATTATCATACCAGTCATTTTGTATTTGTTCTAGATACCTAGAACACATTTAATTCTACTACAAAAAAAATTAAAAATAAAAAATCAAGTCTTTACCTTAAAGAAATTTCTGCTAATGTGGCTATATTTTTAGCATATGCAGCCCTAACACAAGTGTTTGGATCGGTAGCTAAAGGAGCTAATTCTGGCAAAATGTATTCTGGAAATATATTAGCATCAGATCTAGGTATTTTTGCCACTAAATCTAGACATTTTGTGATTGTATTTATTGCAGATATTTTCACTCTGGTAGAACTGTCATGGGCCAAATACATCTAAAATAACAAGAGAATTTTTTTTGTGTAAAATATCTTACTTTTGGCACAAACTGCCATCACAAAAAAATGTTACCACAGGTAACATAACCCCCTGTATACCAAAAGTAACCTCATGTGGGAGGGGACTATATCCGGTGTAAATGAAACCCGGTTTACCCCCTCTTATTATTGATTATAGAAATAAACTGATGAAATTTTAACGCGTTCGGCCAATATACCCACTAAACGGAGATCAAAAGTGTCTGGAGCGGTTGTCGCGTCTTTTGTTTCTTCTAAGCGCCCGGCCCATAGGAAGGGAATAGACTCTATCGACACATTCCATATGAAATTAGGAAGGGGTGGATTGAGTCAGAAAAATGTGAGGATAAAAACTATAGTTTTACCCGTGTGGACATTCCTAATTCTGTTGAGTCCGTCTTCAAATTTGACTAATGTATTCCCCAAATTCATGTGTATGAAAACACTGAAGCCCTTCTCCCAGAAAATTGGTGGTCTTTAGTTTAGACATAAAATGTAAAGAACCGACGCAGAGACAGCAATCGGGGAGGGTGGTGCGCGGGTCACCCAGCTGCCTGTCGTATCAAAAGGGTTAATATGTTGTTATACACATAAAATTGCATTATAAGTAGAGTTGGTAAAAATGCGCCGCAGGACATAGGCATACGCATCATAAGTGTAATAAAAGAAATGAACTAGTAATAAAAGCAATAAACTGTTACAATTTATAACAATGTATGTAAAACTTACCCTCTTAACTAGCTTGGTTATCACAAACTGGAAAAGATCTGTACAAACTTTGCAGCATCATGTATGCTATGAAATGTGCGAAGATGTTTAATAGATTTAAGAAACTTTTTTGTACTTGGTATTAATGCATCTACCTCTGCAAAACCTTGTCGAATAGTTTCTGCTACAAGGTGTAAAACATGCACTTTACATATAACATGTACCAACCTACAACCGTGTTCTTGAAGAGAATGCATTGTCGTGGCACCATTGGTCACAAATATCAACACCTGACTTTTTGACAGGTCAAATTTTTCTAACGTTTTCAGCACCACCCTCATAATTGTTTGGCCAGTACACTCCGTTAGTCTTTTGCTAGCTAGTGACAGTGGATGTGTTGGTTTAAGAGGGTCCAGTACTCTTACTATAACCTTTAAAATATATATTTTTTTACAATATGTCATCTCGTCAACACATAACCACAGCCGTATATTTTTTAGTACACATTGATCTTATTTACAATATCTTCGATTACAGTTGGTACATAGTTACGCAACGTTGTGCAACTTGGTAAGTCACCTTGGGATTGTATTAATTTCAGAACTCCTAAAATGGTTGTTTATCGAGTATGTGCAGCGGAAAATCACAGGCAATCAGCATTAAGAGTAAATCGAACATAAACTGTGTTGTCGAAGGCACCCAATTTTTTTTATTTTATGTTGCACAGAATTTACGTTCCGTTTCAAGTATGTAGTGCATGAAATTATTATAGATTGTTCCATATTTAATGTAGAGGATGTTCCAGCTAAGATATCCTCGCAATTCTTTCAGTAATTTTCACGAGAAATTCATGGTTTAAAAACTAATGTGATGTAGTTTTTTTCTGAGGAATCCCATTCCATCAAAAAAGAAACAATTAAACATCAACCAAAACAGTTAGAAAAAAAAATCAAAATGGCGGATTATTATCTTTTGTTATAGGGTAATACTGGAACAAATTCCATATATCAAGTTTTTCTATATATCTTCTGGTTTGGTCGGAAATGAATTTAATAATTTGAAAACAGTTAGAGATATCACAAAAGTGCTTTATGCATTTCTGATAGATAATTTCATGTTAAGCATGTAACCAAAATATATTGCGAGAATCAAAATTTTTGGAAAAAAAATTCATTTCTGGACAAACCGGATGTGACATTAAAAAACTGCATGTATGGAATTTGTACCAGTATTACCATATAACAGAAAATATAAAAATCCGCCATTTTGATTTTTTTGAAAAAATCAGTTTTTCGGCCATAACTTTTTTGTTTGATGTTCAATTGTTTCTTTCTTGGTGGAATCGAATTCCTTGGAAAAAGCTACATCACATTATTTTTTTGATTTTTTAATTACGTGGGTGACAGTTGGGACACCCAGTGAGTTTCAAAAAGTATTAGACATTTTGAATAAGTAATAAAAATGTATATATTTTACTTACAGAATCAGTGATAATTTATTTTTAAATAGTAATCGTTGAAGTTATGTTTCAATGTTCAACACATTACAAAATGGAATGTTGGAATTTGCAACAAAGCGTTTTTCATGTCTGAAGATGACATGTTGACTTCTGGTCAACATGCACCTTCATTAAATTTATCTGAGACCAATAGTGTTGCATAAAATGAAATGTCATCCTTACAAGATAGAAGTTGTGCATAAATTAACAGATCGTGATAAATAAAATTGTATTGAGTTTAGTCAAAGATTTTTAGAATTAAAAACTATAACAAATACTGAAAAAAAAATCGTTCATGAGAGGACGAAGTACACCACTTTAAGTGGACTGTTAATAAACAAAACTGTTGTTACTGGAGCATAGAAAATCTATGGTGTGCAGTTTCATTCAAGATTGTTAGAACTTATTTTTTTGAGGAAAATGGTGAGATGGGAGCAAATTACTTCCTTACTTTTAGAGATAGGCAAAAGTGGCAACTTTCATTTTGGGGAAACTTTCCTGGGAATATTCCCGGAAATATTTAGAAGAAACTTTCATTCTAAAAAAAATTTTACTGAAAAATTTGTTTATGATTGTATTTGTCTTGAAACAATGTGTAATTTGATACCAAATATGTTAGTACTGATTGTTAATTTGATGTAATTATTATCACAATTTCACAAAATAATATTTCATATTTCCATTTTAAGTAACAGATTGCAATGTTTACTTATTAATGAATATGAATGACAAATGAAAATTTAGTGATATTGCAATTGTTTGAATTTTTAAGATTTCATAAGGGGAAATTTATTTTCTTGGATTTTTTTTTTAAATTGAGTAAAGATTTTTTCAGTTTGGGTTCGGGGGAAGTAAACCTTTATTTAAATATAATATTCACTTTCTTAAATGTTCATAAGAAATATTAGCTAAACAAAAAAAAAAGAAACAGCAATTTTTATTTTACAAAATAAAAACGAAAATAATCTATTTTTAATGCAAAATATAATGATAAACTTTAACAGAACAAAAAACAGAACCCGGTTCAACTAACAACAAACTTGGAACATATATCCTCACACCTTTGTATAGGTGTAATGAGCAAATACTTTTGGAATTAAATTTATATTAGGTGTTTCAGTCTTACTAGATATGAAAAAATAAAAAAATTGTAATTGTAAAACTTTCACTTTCAATTCAAGCAAAAGTTATGTATATATAAAACTAGCAGAACATAAAACACATGTTCACAAATTAAACTGAAAATTAAAGTTATTTAGGCGGAAAATTCAATACACAATTGCCCTGGTAAAATTTCAGGGAGAGTTTCGAGTTGATAGAAACTTTCCTAGGAGCCAATGTTTTCTTCCCAGAAAGTTTCCATTTTGAAAACATTTGCAATTGGTTGTCCATCTCTACTTACTTTATTTACTAATTTCTCGTTATGGCAACCTTCATTGGCTCTCAAGATTTCCGGACATGACTGCTCAACTTTTATCTTTGGGACTACTTAAAAAGTAGAGTATTTACAAGAAAGCCAAAAAATCTGGAGGAGATAAAGATTTATTCGAGAAGAAATTGAAGCTATACCGCAGGATATGCTGCACCGTGATGAGGGATTTCATCTGTTATTTAGAATCGGCTTGAGGGGGATCTCCTATTCTTAATATTTGAGAAATACTTTTCAGTAATTGTGTAATTTAAGCAAATAAGTTTTTACTAGTCAAAAATGACCAATGCTTTTTGACGCTCTGTATATGTGTATATTAAATTTCAATAACAGCCTCCAATCTTTAAAAATACATGATCCACAAACTCTGCAATTATCGAAATGTTTAATATTAAAGCGAATACAACTGGAATATGATCGCCAAGGATTAGACAAGACTGTATTACACCTTGCAATTTACAAGCAATGGAAACTTTTTGTTCGAGGAGGGAAGAGAAATTCACTTTTAATATGGTGTACACTTAAAATATTCATTACTTTCGTTACTAATTTGCTTATTTCACTACCACAAAAGTGTATTTTTTGTTCTTAAAAAAATATCCAACCCATTAAATTACATCCACTTTTTAATAGCGATTTACCCTTTAACATGACCTTTGGTAGGATTTTCAAGACTTTTAATAAACTTACAATATATGGCAAAATTCTATCCAGAACAGTTTCATCACTTGCATGAGAAGCCAACTCCAAAAGTATCTCCAAACTATATAATTTTGAAGAGCAGTCATGTAAACCTCTAATACAAGATGTCACTAATGATGTTATAAGTACCAGACCTTCACACTCGCCTTTATCTTTCTGTGAGTCATGTTTCTCCCCATCCTTTTCCTCAGAATATTTAGTAACAGGTCCAAGGAATTTAAAAATATTGCCAATATCAGTTTTCAGGCGCATAATCTTTTCATCAGGAGACAAAATAGGACTCGCAGAGAAGATCAACATGTAAGATTGTAAAAATGAGAAGAAATATTCTGGAAATAAATTTCCTCGGTACTGAGCCAGGTAATCTTCAGCAGAGAATCTTTTACTTGGGTCTTTTTCTATCATGCTAGATATTAGAGATTTTAAGTTGGGCTCCTCCAATTTGTCCAAGTGTTTCTGAGGCAAATATTTCCCCGATCGGTAAGCTAAAAGTTGAGAGTACTCAAACGGAACATGAAGTTCATTCCATAACTCCAATAAGGCACACCTAAAATTTTATTTAAATATTTTACCTATACAGAATATTTAATAATATAATACCCACCCAGCAGAGAATATGTCCATGGCAGGTGTTAAATCACCTGAATCACATGTTGTTTCGGTAAATAAAGCACTGCTCTCAGTATAAGTTGTTCCCGTACTAGAAAACCTCTCTGGAGCAATATAGCAAGTACGCCTTCTAGACGTATCAAAGAAATAGGAATAATCGGATGGATTATCTACTGGGACAAAAGTAGGTTTGAAAGAGGCAAAGTCTACAAGCAAAACCCAATTCCATGAAGTCACAGTGATGTTTTCTAGCTTTATATCACCGTGACATACTCCAACTTTATGACACTGGTGCAAGGCATACAAAATTTGGAATGTAATCCAACGTTTTTCAATGTTTGTTAAAAATGGTCTTGTGCTTATCCGATCATACAAACTGTACTTAACATATTCACGCAAAATTAACCCAGCTTTCTCGGTTAATATCATTTTCTGATAGGGGATACAATTAACTGCCGAGGACAACTTTTTCCTGACATCTTCCAAGTGGTCTTTATAAGTTAATAATGGGAGAGAAGGGTCATGTATAGCAAAAACTTTAACAACAACTAGACCTTCTTGTGATTCAGCTCTAGCCACCTTCAAAAATCTTGTACTTCCTAAACTAAGGAATAAATAAACTGAGATATTCATAGTTAAAATAAATATATCTACCTTGCATCAAATTTTAACTCCGGATGATCAGTTAAATATCGCTCCACAGGGAATATCTGAGAAGGAGCAATACCCACAAGTTGATTACCCATTATTTTTCAGTATTTTATAATTTCTTTTTGATTTTCTTGGATTTGTAACCTTTTACATCTCCTGAACAAGATAGACAACAAAAAAAGCAGCTGCTAACGGTTGACATTTTATTTGATAAAGGAAAACAATAGGGCTTTTCCGGTACAGAGAAGTATTAACCCATGGTTATAACCTCTCGACTCATCATTGGTTGAAATTCGTTTTAATTTTGAACTTAACCAATGATAATTCAGAAGTTCTACTTTCTACTAACTACTGGTTAAAACTTTTCTGTTACCCGAAAAACCCTATTGAAAACAAAAGGGCTTTTCGGGTGCTGAAGTAATAATAACCAGGTAGTACCACATTGTATTCTGATTGGATAAATTCAACATTAAGATTATTTTTATCTAATGAAAACCGGTAGGTTTAAAACACTGGTTATAACTTCATTACACACGAAAAGCCCTAAAATAAATGTAACCCATCTTACACTTAGGGCTGGTTGTTACGACGTGGTTTAGCCAAGGTTCAAATGAACTTCGTTTAAAATCCAAGATTACGATTGTTACAACATTCGTAACAGTGGATTTTAAACGAAGTTGATTTGAACTTTGGCTGAACCACGTCGATACAATCGGCCCTTAAGAGGAGTAATTTAAACTCCTCGGCTATTGGCTAGAACAACTAAAAGTTAAAACATCATAATTATACCTACACGTTCATACTACGTTAACGCTAACGGCTAAAAGCCAGAATTGACCAACTCTTATCTTTTTGGCAGGCCGCTTAGCCGTCTAGAAGTTGCGCAGCTTCATAGATGTACTATCACAGAATGACAGGTGACAGTTATGTTTATTTTGTGCAATGGTTAATCATTGGTTTTGTGAGAATAAAATAAAAAATTTGAAAATGGATTTGGCCTTAATTCATTGTGTAGAAGATATTAATATAATCTATGATATATCACATAAGTTGTATAAGGATAATGTGGCCCGAAAAACAAGTTTTAATAATCGCTTATTACCATCAGCATGAACGTAATCTAAGCACACTAGCATTTAAACTTCTTAGCTGTAATCGGTTATCGCCTTGCATGAATCCACCTTCAGATTTTCCACTGGAGGTGGGTTCGCGTCACGGTTCATAAACAAAACGGTTGTCGCATTTAATAAAATTATGGTGTGGGGGAAAAGTCACTGACGTCACAAAAGGGCATTTTCGCTTTTCGTTCGAAGTGTTTATTTTTGCATTTGTGTTATTTTAAGTTTTTAGTATTGGTTTTTCTTCGATTTCTGCTTTGATTGGACTTTTACTTGTTTCACCAAAATATAAAATAAGCGATTATTACATTTTAACGATGGAGAGAGCCATTTGTGACGTTTCGCGAGCTGATAGGCTAGAGCATGAATGCGGTAACCGTTTAGTTGGGTTCGCGTCAAGGTTCATAAACATCTTCATTCATGTTTATAAGCCGTGGGTTCGTGTATTATATCCATATATTGCATTGTATGTGGATGATATTTTTGCAGTGTTCGATACAAAAGTTGCTGATATTGATAACTTTGTATCTAAATTAAACAGTCGTTTCGCGCCAGTTAAATTCACATATGAAATTGAAAACTCTGAACAACTACCATTTTTAGATGTATTAATAATTAGAAATAGTGAAAATAAGTTAGAATTTGACATATACAGAAAAGATACCAGTACTCTAAAGGCCATCACAGACGGATTTGCATAAGTGCATAAGGCATATGCATAAGCATATGCATAGATGTAAATATAAAAGCAATAACAGACAAATCGCATAACCATAGCAAGTGATCCAATCAGATGCGAGGATCAAATGCGCATGTGTTTGATATTATGACGTTTGGCTGCACAGAGAGGTTCTCTGTGTTTGGCTGGTTCGAAAGTGTGGTTCGAATCTATTTGTGTCGCTGGTATATATGATGGAGACCTTCAATGCGGAAATTTAGAATTTCCTCACTGTTTTCACGATAATTACTTTCTACTTCAAAATATTGAGAGTATTTATGATCCATGTTTGAAAGTTTGAGGTGTTTTTTAATATATTTCTTTGGTAAATAAAAAACAAATACAACCTCAAAATACCACCAACAGTGTCAACTGTCAACTATAAACTGTAAAAGAAATCTACCTTATCCATCGATTTACTAAATTGTGATTGGTTGTGCATAGTGCATAAACATAGAAATTTCAATATTTCGATATTTTTCTGTGCGCTTATGCGAGGCGCTATGCAACAAAATGGCCGCCTTATGCCTGTACTCTGATTGGGTAATGACTCTATGCATATGCATATGCGCTTATGCAAATCTGTCTGTGATGGCCTTAAGATATATCCCTACTCACTATTGTGCTCAACACAAAATGGCGAGTTTTAATTTTCTAGTCCATCGTCTATTAATCTTCCCCCTCAATAAGGAGAGGTTTGAAAAAGAAAAGGCATTGATTAAGGATATAGCTGCGAGTAATGGATATTATGTAAGTTTAATTGATAAAATAATTAGGAAACGAAAGTTTAAAGAGTCGCTTCGAAATTCCTCGACCTTTCAAAATGAAAGACAAAATTCGAAATTTGTATCGATTCCATTCGATCTTCAATTCACCCATGGTATTGGTAGGATTTTTAAAGATGTAGATACGGCAGTGGTTCATTCATCGGGAAACAAACTACAACAACTTTTAGGCAATCCAAAAGACAAAATTGAAACAATCGAAAAGTCAGGGATTTACGAAATTAGATGTAAGGACTGTAATCAAAAATATGTTGGACAGACTAGACGATCAATTCAAATCAGATTCAAAGAGCATAATGGCCCATTTCAAATATGGTAGAACAGATAAGTCTAGTGTTGCCCAACATGCGTTTGAGAACAACCATAAAATAGATATTAGCAATTTAAGATTAATTAGGAATGTAACAAATACAAGACAGCTGGATGCATTTGAAAGCTTGGAAATCATAAAGTGTAAAAATAGTATGAATAGTGACAGAAGGCCTGTCTCAAATAGCCCGCTTTATTGGTTAGTGAGTCACGATTCACCGAACGGTCACGGTCACGGTTCGTTAAACCGTGACAATAGTTTAAGTATAAATAGGGTAGATTGTTAGCATAAGTTTAGTTTTTATCATCCCCAGATGATGCCAACTTGGATGGCGAAACGTGCGTCGAGTGCAGTATATAGTGTTTTGGTGTTTCGTGGAAACTACGTCAGTGTTATCTTCACATCGAAGGTTCCAACCCACTCCAGAATCCATATATTAGTTGATTTTACGGGAAATTGAAAAAAAACGATCGTTTTCATATATTCTACTAAAAAGTACTGATGCATAGGCTCTTGTATGGTCTTTATTGTATGAAAGTGTAATGAATCATACGCATGTTCATTACTATTGTTTCGGAAATTCCCGTTAGTCTTGTGCTGTCGCGCACTTCCTGCCGACATATGATGAATCACGCAGGTGTTCATTCCTAGAAGTTTCTGCAATTACCGTTTGGCAGGTGCTGCCACGTACTTCCTACCGCCATGAAATATTGACGTCACCAAGGCCAGGATTTTAGTATAAATAGAATGGCCGTAGCCGAGAAAAGCATAGTTCAACGAGCAGTCGAAGTATACAGTCTACTTGTGAGAGCGCAGCATTGAGAAAGCGAAACGAACAACTAAGCCACTTGCTCTTTTCAGGGCAACATACAAAAGAATTCGAAAGCTGTTCTTTTTTAGAACAAAACACAAAAAGAATTCGTGTTCTTTTTAGAACAATAGGTTCTAATAATTATAAATTTCCTTTCAGATTCTAATTAATTTCTTTTTCAGAATTTCTTTCAGAGTACAGAATAAGGACAGCCAGGCTATGCATACCCAGGAGGAGGGTATGGGACATCACAGCGAAGAGGACGTGGACTCGCAGAATGGTAGCTCTAGGGCTTCCACTCCGTGCAACATGGAAATGGAATTCAAGGATCAGGAGAAGCTGCGCCTAAGAGCAGAAAACAAGGCGCTACGGATCCAAATCGAGGAGATGAGCCAAAGGATGGCTCAGATGCAACAAAAAATGGACAGGCAGCACGAGGAGCTCCTGAAGGCAATCCAGGAGGCCCAAGTCGGACCCACGAAGCCCGCCGCAAAGAAGAGGAGGAAGGCTAACTCCGACAGCGAGGAGGAAGAGCCCAAGCAGGCCAAGACCCAGGAGGCCCGGACTCCTGAAGGCACCGTGGCCCCAGAGGCAAGCACGAGCCAGCGGGAGGATTGGAATCCAGGACTGGCCCCCACAGAACAGGCCAAGACAGCAAAAATACCGCCAGGCGTCCTACGGAAAAAGAAAACCTGGACGGCGGTAAGCAGACGTCTGCGCGAAGAAGGCGTCAACTTCAAGAAGGCCCGCGTCGTTGGAGAAGGCATCTCCATTGAACCAGCAACCAGCGACGACTACAGAAAAATCACGAGGATCTTCACGCAGGAGAACAGGGAGTACCACATATACGCGCTCCCTGAGGAAAAACTCCCTGAGGATCATGATGCGCAGCATTCCAAGCGGAGTGAGCTGCGCGGAAATTAAAACCGACTTGGAGGAACAGGGCTTCTCACCGAGCTCTGTCAAGAGGATGACATCGAGGAGGACGAAGATGGAGATTCCTCTGGTTCTGGTCCAGGTACCACTGGATCAGGAGAAGATTCTCGAAGTGACGAGGTGCTGCTATCTGGTAGTCCGCACCGAACGACAAAGGACGCAACAGAGCGTCACCCAATGCCACCGATGCCAGCGCTTCGGCCATGCACAGGGTAGGTGCACTGCACAGGCCAAGGTCGTGAAGTGCGGCGAGGCCCACAGGACCGCGAACTGCAAGAAGAAGCAGGACACCCCAGCGAGGTGCGCAAAGTGCCAGGGAGCGCACCCAACAAGCTACAAAGGATGCCCTAAGTATCCCAAGAAGCCCGCGGCCCACCAGAAGCAGGCACCTAAGAAGCAACAGCCACCGAGGGAGGCCAAAAGACCCGCCACAAGCCGGCTGAGCTACGCGCGGGTAGCTCAAGATAACGCGGGACCGAGCGCCGGTCCCGCCAGGCAGCAAAGAGCACCCGTGGAGGCCCAAAACCTCACCGCGGTGCTCAAACAGATGCAACAAATGTGCTCAGCAATGAGCGCATTTTTTGCACAGATGCCAGGCTTCACTAATCTGTAATGTCTTTTCAGGTGAAGCAGAACTTCCTGCAGATCGCCTCATGGAACGTCAACGGACTACAAGGAAGAAAACTTGAAGTGGAGGAACTCCTAGCCCGGTTCGACATAGACGTGTTGGCACTGCAGGAAACGAAGATGACGCCTCTGAAACCAGCCAACTTTCCTGGCTACCATGTCTACAGGAAGGACTACGCTGAGCCAAGGCCGATGAGAGGAGTAGCCCTGCTGGTGAAGAAGACGATCGACCATCACCCAGTCGTGCTGCCGGACACGGTAGACCTGGAAGCCACCGCCGTAGTAGTGTCAACGGCACGAAACGGCGATATCCAAGTGGTATCCCTGGTGGAAATAGTTTCTGCCAATAATCTAATTTAGTCTTGCAGTGTTCTGAAAAACAATTCCAGAAGAATGAGTAAGTCTAAAAAATTCTGAAACATTCTGAAAAAAGTATGAAAAAGATCTATGTAAAACTTACTAATCATTTTAAAGACTGAATTTTTACAAGTTTTTGGACTCTTCTAGAATACTTTTTCATAATTAATCAGATCTTTCATGAAAATTTAGCTAAAGTAAAAGTAAGACTTTTTCAGAGTTAATCAGTAAAATTTAAAACATTTCATATTTTCGAAAAATTATTTACTGTAGGTTTTATCATATTTATTACTTCTCGTAAGGAATATAAAAACTTGATAGGAGGAGGGTTATTAGTAAAAAAATATTAATGTTTACTATACATTTTTAAATTTTATTTACAGTTTTTTTTTGATAATTAATTATATACGTTTAAAATATACAAACTGTTTTTATTAAATAATTACAAGACGATAATTATTATTATTATAACCGCCAAAGCCGTTGCTGGTAAAACAAGTGGGCATGCATTATTATTAATGTTCACATAACTCCGGATATATCTGTACTTTTTACAATATTTTCGATTGGACATACGTGCTTTTGTTTATATCGATATAATCCTAACAATCAACACTACACTATTATTTTATAAACGAACACAAAAGGCACCTCTTCTACATTAGCTGTTGTCATCATAGATAAAGTTGGCATCATACGTGGAACGTAGAAGTGAAATTGAAAGTGGGGTGATGGCATGCGCAACAATGCATCATTCGATTTAGGATGGCCAATCAGAACCCCTGATTATGACTGACTAGACGCCACAGAGAACCTCTGTGTAGTCTGTGCTAGACGCGATAGACTTATGGTTTTAGAATAAATTGTGTATTAATATTGTATGTTTTATTACGTGTATTTCTTAAATGTTTTTGAAATATTTTGTACTATATATATTTATTATTAGTATTAATTAAATATTCTCGAAAGAGTTTATATTATATTTATCTTAAAAGTATTTCGTTAATATTTCTTAAAATCACTTGAATTATATAACATTTTATTAAGTGTATTCCTTAAATGTTTTTGAAATAATTTGAATTATATGTATTATATTATTTCCTAAATGTTTTTGAAATATTTTGTATTATATATTTATTTGTAAGTATTTCTTTGTATTATATATATTATAATAATAATAATTATCGCCTTAATATAATTAATTATTAAAAAAAATCTGTAAATAAAATTTAAAAATGTATAGAATATAAACATTAATATTTTTTTTACTAATAACCCTCCTCCTATCAAGTTTTTATATTCCTTACGAGAAGTAATAAATATGATAAAACCTACAGTAAATAATTTTTTCGAAAATCTGAAATGTTTTAAATTTTACTGATTAACTCTGAAAAAGTCTTACTTTTACTTTAGCTAAATTTTCATGAAAGATCTGATTAATTCTGAAAAAGTATTCTAGAAGAGTCCAAAAACTTGTAAAAATTCAGTTTTTAAAATGATTAGTAAGTTTTACATAGATCTTTTCATACTTTTTCAGAATGTTTCAGAATTTTTTAGACTTACTCATTCTTCTGGAATTGTTTTTCAGAACACTGCAAGACTAAATTAGATTATTGG
>JANEYF010004741.1:0-64803 GCA_029963845.1 Rhamnusium bicolor
TTGAAGAGCCGGAAGAAGTGTGTCCAGCAATCAATACGGAGGAAGTCGACAAGCACTTGCTGGTACCAAGAACGTCGCTGCCCCGGGCCAGGACAGTATTAACAACTGGTGGTGGAAGAATTTTCCTTCCACCCACCTCCGCCTGATGCGAGTTTTCAACTATTGGTTGAACGAGGGAGGGCAGACTGCTTCATCGAGGGACGTACTGTGCTTATCCACAAAAAGGGGGAACTTTCCCACCCCAAGAATTATAGGCCGATAACTTGCCTCAACTCCTGCTACAAGATATTTACACATATCATGTATGCTAGGACACTGAGGTCAGTTGATCTGGTCTTCCAACAGATACATGAACAGCGTGATGCTAAGAAGAACATGGCAGGTTGCAGGGACAACCTGCCGATATACCATAATACATTACACGGGATTCTGTGCAATACAAGCGAAATCTATCGATGGTCTGGATTGATGACCGTAAGGCATTTGACACAACATCACACCTGCTATTGTTACATTTGCTCGAATATGTTGCGGTACCACCAACACTAGTGACATGCACAGAACAGCTGCTACCGCTCAGGAAGACTCACTTCACCATAACATCAGGTGCACAGCGGGTCACGACAGAGCAGGTGGCATTTAGGAGAGGAATTTTCCAGGGTGACTTCCTAAATCCTCTCCTTTTCTGCATCCGACTGCTGCCGTTGTCTGTTGGGCTCCCCAAACCCGCGTATAATAATGTGATGATGAATATACATAGAAGTATTGATCCGTTGCTCGTGTGTACCTCCCACGTCAGCGAGGGGCCTGGAGTGTACGTATGGCAGAGTAGTACTGAGTATGGCATTCTTAGGAGCTCAGATCCTCTCACGATTTGCAAAACATCACGAAAATGAGTTAGAGTAGGATTGTTCAAGGCAGCAAAAAGAGCAGCAGATGAACTCGTTCTCGTATTCGATATCAGGCGAGGTGGCCGGCAAAGTGCTGATGTAGAGTCAGTCACTGAACTTTAGTCAAATCGCCTGAAAACCTGAATTAGAGCTGCCAACCAGGAAAATTTGTTTCGGCAGCATGTCGATAAACCCCATCATGGTGTCTTCTACAAGAACATAGAAACACTGGGTTTATCGACTAGGCTGACTTTCGCCTTGTTAAGGTCAGCCGGGCTTAAGTCGAAGATCGAGGGATTTATTAGGCCTGCCAAGATGGTATTATCAACACCTTGGTCTACCACAGCCGCGTGTGGCATGTAGTGGTTTCTGACATCAACTGAAATCACTCAAGTCCATATTATATGCATGTCGCGTATACGCGATTTCGGCCTACATTCACCGACATAATGTGAGGTTACGAATGCTATACTATCTATCATCTAAGGCACTCGTACGGGGTAGACCAATCACCAGCGCTGTCTTACGTCCCCGGAGATACTGAGTCCGTTGTCGCGAACGAAATATGCCGGATATACTGGAACTACTCTTTCCCAACGGTCAGGCTATTCCAAACCAACAAGCCTGACATAGTCCTCCTCGACTATCGACTCAAGGTGAAGTATGTCATCGAGTTCTCCACACCTGTGGAGAAAAACATCATCTTGAAGGAGGAGGAGAAACAGACCAAATATCACGATCTCCGGTATGAGCTCTAAGTGCTCTACCCAGGCCACTCGGTCAAAATGGTCGTCCTAATAATTGGTGTACTCGGAGGGATAAAGCCTACGCTGCTCTCGGAAATGAAGACTATACCGGCCTGCCAAATATCAGCCGAATGACTGGCAGGCCAAATGCAGAAGGCGGTCATTCTGGGTTCTCTCCGACTGCTTATGGCACACGATTCTGGTATCTACAGTCACTAACCTTGCAGGATGTGAGAAGTGGATGTAGTTAATGCGTCGACGCGACTCCCGTGAGGCGTCGGCGGCCACGGGAGAACTGTCCAGCGTCGACTATTCCGAAGAAAAAAGTAATAATAATAATAATAATAATAATAATAATCACTCAATCTGACAGTGATGCTTACCATCAAGCAGCACTGTCTAGATAGGATCCGAGCGCTCATGGCGATAAAGAAAACATTGAAGAGGTGGGTGAGGAGTATGGAACAAAACAATTTGTTCCGTACGAATCCTTCCCGCCTCTTTCAAGAGCCACAGCGTGTTGTCGAGAATCCTCCGACTGTAGAAGATGTCGAAACCGTCTGGAAGGGAATCTACGAAACGACGCGTCCATTCAATAGCGACACTCCATCAATTGTACACTTCGAGGCTCTGTGTCACAGACATCTTGAAGAGCCAGAAGAAGTGTGCCCGGCAATCAGTACGGAGGAAGTCCAACAAGCACTTGTTGGTACCAAGAACTTCGCTGCCCCGGGCCCAGACGGCATTAACAACTGGTGGTGGAAGAAATTTCCTTCCACTCACCGCCGTCTGGCGCGAGTTTTTAACTCATGGTTGAACGAGGGGCAGCAGATTCCGGACTGGTTCGTCGAGGGACGTACTGTGCTTATCCCCAAAAAGGGGGATCTTTCCGACCCGAGGAATTATAGGCCGATCACCTGCCTTAACTCCTGCTACAAGATATTTACACGTATCTTGTATGCTAGGACGCTGAGGTCTGTTGATCCGGTCTTCCAGCAGATACTCGAACAGCGTGGTGCCAAGAAGGGCATGGCAGGTTGCAAGGACAGCCTGCTGATAGACCGCTGTATTACACAGGATTCTGTGCAATACAAGCGTAATCTATCGATGGCCTGGATTGATTACCGCAAGGCATTTGATACAACATCGCATGAGCTGTTGTTGTACTTGCTCGAATGTCTTGCGGTACCAGCACCACTAGTGAGATGCATAGAACAGCTGCTACCGCTCTGGAAGACCCGCTTCATCATAACATCAGGTGCACAGCGGGTCACGACAGGGCAGGTGGCATTTAGGAGAGGAGTTTTCCAGGGTGACTCCCTGAGTCCTCTCCTCTTCTGCATCTCACTGCTGCCGTTGTCTGTTGGGCTCCGCCAAACCCGCGGATATCAATGCGGGCCACCCAGCGACCGGAGGCATAAGGTCACCCATCTATTTTATATGGATGACCTTAAACTTTATGCCTCCGGAGAGCGCGAACTACAAAACGCTCTTAGGGTGGTCGAAGAATATACGCGGGCAATTGGTATGGAGTTCGGGTTGGACAAATGTGCAGTCGTCCACCTCAAGAGAGGACGATGCGGGGAATTCTCTGAAGATGCGCAGCTCGCAGACGGAAGCATCCTAAGACATCTGGATGCCGGAGAGACCTATACATATCTGGGTGTGCAACAAAGGCACATCCAGGATGTGATTCTCTCCGCGGCAAGTACAGACACCGCCTCCGAAAGATTTGGTCTTCCGAACATTCGGGGAAGAACAAGGTGTCTGCAACTAATATGCTTGCCGTTCCGATTCTGCTCTACTCCTTTGGAGTAGTAAAGTGGAGGGTAGATGAGCTGCGTCAATTAGACAGAGATACCCGCAAGATGATGAATATTCACAGAAGTATTCATCCTAAATCGTCCGTTCCTCGTGTGTACCTCCCACGTCAACGGGGGGGCCGAGGACTCTTGAGCTTGGAGTGTACGCATGGCAGAGTAGTACTGAGTATGGCATGTAACATACTCAGGAGCTCAGCCCCTCTTGCGGTTCGTAAAACATCACGAAACTGTAGGAGTGGGAGCAGGATTGTTCAAGGCAGCAAAAAGAGCAGCAGATGAACTCGGTCTCGCATTTGACATCAGGCGAGGAGGCCGGCGAGGTGCTGATGTTGAGTCAGTCACCGAACTTCAGCCAAATCGTCTGAAAGCCCGAATTAGAGCTGCCGAACAGGAAAATCTGTTTCAGCAGCACGTCGATAAACCCCAGCAGGGTGTCTTCTATAAGAACATCGAAACACTGGGTTTATCGACCAGGCTGACCTTCGCCTTTCTAAGGTCAGCAGGGCTTAAGTCGGAGACCGAGGGATTCATTATGGCCTGCCAAGATGGTGTTATCAACACCTTGGTCTACCGTAGCCGCGTGTGGCGTGTAGAGGTTCCTGATATCAACTGCAGGACCTGCCATCAGGCGCCGGAATCGCTCATGCACTTACTTTCTGCATGCCCCATATATGCGATTTCGGCCTACATCCACCGACATAACGCGGCTTTACGAGTGCTATACTACCATCTAAGGCACTCGTACGGGGTAGACCAGACACCAGTGCTGCCTTACGTCCCCGGAGATATTGAGTCCGTTGTTGAGAACGAGAAATGCCGGATTTACTGGAACTACTCGTTCCCGACTGTCAGGCTAATCCAAGCCAACAAGCCTGACATAGTCCTCCTCGACCATCAACTCAAGGTGATGTATGTTATCGAGTTCTCGGCACCTGCGGAGAAAAACATCACCTTGAAGGAGGAGGAGAAACGGACCAAATATCGCGATCTCCGGTACGAGCTCCAAGTGCTGTACCCAGGCTACTCGGTCAAAATGGTCGTCCTTATTATCGGTGTACTCGGAGGGATAAAGCCTACGCTGCTCTCGGAACTGAAGATCATACCGGCCTGCCAAAAACCAGCCGAGTGGCTGGCAGGTCAAATGCAGAAGGCGGTCATTCTGGGTTCTCTCCGTCTGCCTAGGGCACACGATTCTGGTATCTACAGTCACTAACCCTGCGGGATGTGGGGAGTGGCTGTAGTTGATGCGCCGGCGCGACTCCCGTGAGGCGTCGGAGGCCACGGGAGGACTGACCGGCATCGGGAAACCGAAAAAAAAAAAAAAAAAAAAATCAAAAAATCAGCCGAGTGATTGGAAGGCCAAACGCAGAAGGCGTTCATTCCGGGTTCTCTCCATCTGCTCAGGGAACACGATTCTGATATCCATAGTCACTAACCCTCCGGGATGTGAGGAGTGGCTGTAGTTAACTCCCGTGAGACGTCGGAGGCCACAGAAGGACTGTCCGGCATCGGATATTTCGAAGAGAAATTAGTAATAATACATTATTAGTAGTATCGATCTCAACGCATTGTACACAGCAGATAACTGCATATCACATCATATCAGCTATAATTTACGTACTCCAAAACTTCCACAAGTTAGTAAAGTGTAAAGTACTGTAGACTCATTAGACTGGTATTCAATCAAATTTTATAACTCAAGAAATATTTTAACAATTAGAACTACTATGTTAGTGACATACATTCAAATCGACTATCCCGCTTTAAACGCTTGCAACAAATGGACCATCATTTTTGGGCAAGGTGGAAAAATAAATATTTATCGAGTTTGCAACAAAGAATGCAATTGGAGGCGTAAGCAGCCAAATCATTTTAATGTTGAAGCGTTAAGGATGAAAATTTATCTCCCTGGAAGTAGCCATTGGGATGAATTGTCAGGTTAAATGTTGGAGTTGCTGGAGTTGCGAGAGTAGCTGATTTAACAAATAATAATGGTTTCTTAAGACGTGCAGTTTTGCGCGTTAATCATAT
Source organism: Rhamnusium bicolor (assembly GCA_029963845.1). Lineage (NCBI taxonomy): Eukaryota > Metazoa > Arthropoda > Insecta > Coleoptera > Cerambycidae > Rhamnusium > Rhamnusium bicolor. Next base: position 5,491 of record JANEYF010004741.1, read on the forward strand.
ACAATACTGAGAAGGATTATTCAAAGAATATCCATTACCCTCACAGGAAGGTTTTATTTATACAGTTATTTAAAAATGTTTATTTGACAGTAAAACCTTTTAAGGGCGGTGGTATGTTGAGCCACAGCCTTCTTTACGTCCAAGAAGTCTGTGGTTGAGCATTTTGTATTTTAGATAGAATAACTTACTTTTTGTAATTTATTAAATTAACTCAACATTGTAAAAATTTGTCAGAGATATGGTTGTCATTGACAACATTGTTATTATTAATTATGACACTTCGCAATTTTGCAATTTGTTAATCATTTTTTATATATGCGAGTATAAAAATACGTATTTTAACGTCTCAAGAGTTTTGTTATATGATAACACATTATAAGAGAAAATCTTCGTACCAGCGTGTGTTAGAACACAGTGGAAATAGGATTAAGCATTTAATTTAAACTTAAACATAATAATTTAATTCCAAAAAGGAAGAAATAATCAAGACACCGTTATTTTGTTATTCATTTATATTTTTTTCTTGCGACTTTATGTATTTGATAAGGTGAAAAGACTTTATAATAGTTGTGTTATAAATATAATGTATTCAGCTACATGATTGCGGCTGTGAGCACAACATCCATTTAAAAGTCTGCTGTTTTGTCATTTATTTCAACAGCAATATGTTTCTATCATATTTGCTCTTATTACAATATAATTTGCCATAAATAAAATAACGGTTTGCTAATTTATATCCGGATGATGAGGCTTTACCTCAAAATCTGGCTAGACTAAAGAGCTTTTATTGAAATAAATTATGTTTGTAAACGCAGCTACCATAAAATCCATTTTCATTGCCCATTTCGTGTAAAGAAACCATTAAAAAAAATTCTTGAATATTGATTTTTTCATTTTTTCAATCATGTCTTCAGGTCCGAGAAATCCGACGCAAAGAAAGCTGCGGCAATACAATTTTTTTTGTAATTAATTTACAATGGTTTTTTTTACAATAATTTTATTATGCCTAGAAATACTCAAAAAGTATTTCACAAAATATGTTTGTCATCTATGAAAAAAAAAGTGGTGCGTCATTTTATAAACAACTATACTAAAATTCAAACTTATTTCAAGTGATAGTTTTCAGAGCAACTTTTGTTTTTTGATAAACATAATGGGATTTTACATACTGAACACCTCCAATTTTTTTGTAATCAGCTTCAAAATCAATACGTCTGCTACAAGATATCAAATAATAACACGGCGAAATTCTTTCACTGAAATCTCTAGATTTTTTTGGTAAGACAGCATAGGTATATTACATATTCACACAAGTGTTAATAAGAAAAAAGAAGATTCTGTATCATTTATTTTTTCGGTCGATACAGTAAGTGGCTTTTAGTTGCTCAAACGTATCGACAAAATTCATATTTTTGTTATAATCGATTACCATAACAAGACAAGCAACATATGAAGATGTGCCATCTTTATTTTTTCTCTTTATTTGTGTCGCTTCGCAAGGGCTATGGTAATTTGACAGAAGATGAACATATCTTTTATCACGCCATTTTACAGCAAATAAACCGTTGCTACTTTGCCATCAGTCGAATTCGCCACGTTGTAAAGTCTTGTCAGTCGCAAAACTTCTTCTCGTAACGTTGACAGTTCCGTAAGCATAGACGTTTTCTTTGAGAAGGTTCAACGTTAAGTCCATAGAACAAAAAGAAATTGTCGAAATATTAGTGGTAGTTTTTACCTCTTATTTGTTTACAACCCTATATCCTAAATTATTTTCTACATCAATTCCAGTCCGATTAGTGTGTTAATGTCAAAATCCCAGCAATATCCAGTTTGGTCGGCCAAGATCCATACATTGTAGTCTCTTTTTATTGGTTTTCCCGGCATATATTGTTTAAGTGTCGACCGTCTTTAAATTTTTATCATGGACTCATTTTTGTGAAGATTTAAGCATTTCTGAAAATTTTGTTTTAACTTATCTATTACCGGTCTCACCTTATAGAGTTTATCATATTTTTCATTACCACGTAGAGGCATAACAGTGTTATCATTTAGATGAATATTACTGAGGAGACATCCAAATCTGTGCATAGTAATTAACTTCGAAATGAATGGATCGTGCAAATGTTGTGTCATGCTCCAGTGGTCTCGGTAACTTGGCTATTCTTTTATACCTATAAGCATGTTTATTCTCATGAAACTTTCATCTCTTTTATGTCAGTTGCTACATAAGCCTTCCCGGTATTAGATGTTCTTGCTTGAGGAACATTTTCGTTTAAATTTGTATCACTGTCGTTATCTGAATTACAATTAGATGTTAGAGAGGCACAGTCTGAATCGAGATTGTAAATTTCAGCATATAAATCTTGAAAAGACATCGATGGCTTAAACTGCAAACCTGCTAACTCCAAAAATGTAAATTTTACAGGAGACAATAAAAACTATTTACAGCTTTTGTAAACTTTAAATGTATGGTGCAATCACCATATTATTATAAAATTAAAATTGGGACGTGGTAATGGAATGAAAAATATTAACAATTTTATTATATTTTACTTTTTTTTTAAGATAATTAAGGAGTTAGAAGTTTTTTATAAAATAATGAGATAGTTATTTTGGAGTTAGATGTTTATTCTCTAATTTCTAAACAATATTACTATAACTTGCAGATATCATTAAACAAATATTTTTATCAAAAATAACAAACGAAATATTGTTTCTTATTAAGAATAAAGAAAAAAACAAAATCTCACTTTGCGTACTGATCTATAGATCAGTTTATAGAATCAAACTTAATTGTCATACGGAATGTTGTCGTAATAGTCATGGTAATCAGAAGGAATCACCTTTTTTTAATTCTTGATGATGCACATACTTCTTTTTTTAAACTTTACACCGGTTTGTGTATAATTTCGACAATTCATCCCAAGTTCTTGTTCTAACTTCTCTATCTCGCCTTTGAGGTAGTAAGGTCCAGTCATCCGCAAATCGTAATTTAAAAAAAAATTCACCATCAAAATTATATTGAAGAGCATGCACATTGGTAACTTTGGGGTTACCCTTTTTTTTCCCAGGCCGTACTGACTTGAAAAATTCGACAACATCAAACTTTTTAAAAATATCACGAGTCAAGTAGTAGACATTATATGGCTCGGGACTTCTTCTAGTCTTGATACATACATCAATGTACTCAGCAGGGATATTGATCACTTTATGCTTTTTTAGCTGCTTTTATATCATGGCATGCATACTGTCGGCCTCCATTTGAGTATGAATGACTTCTAAAAATTTTTGTTCTATGGTTTGTCATGGCTAAATTAAGTAAAGCGTTGCTCATTGTGACATTTCGATTTTGAAATTCTTCTGCATTTAGCCCCCCTCCTCTGATTCATTCCATAAATAGCAAATTCCTTCCTTAGATTTTAAGTTGAATAAACAAAAGTTGTGAACGCAAAGCTTAGTTTTGTAATATAAACTGGATACAGTGGATTGTGGTGATACAAGAACAGCTTGCAGGTCTATAGTGAACACATAATCTTCTCTTTCCTTGTCTTTCTGTTTTTCTTTTGTAGCATCTTTTTTTCTTTTCAATATGTAAGGCATGTTGATCATTTGAATAGTATCCCAACTTGTGTGAATAACAAATTTGAAATTAGTCCTTTTTGGGCTGATATAAGGAGATGTTTCTTATATCCATAGCGTTATTAAATGTACATACAGATAGGGACTTTATATTACGTTCTTTACACCATTTTTTCACGTAGAAGTTGTAGAGGGCTTTTTTCGATGGCCATTCAGATAAGAGATAATTTATTTCTGTTGATTTCCGACCATAATGTGACTCCGTCGTCAGCAATTCATTAAGAAAATCTTTGATTGCTTTGTTTTCTTTCGTGAAAGGATTGATTTTATTTGATTTTTTAAGAGCTGGTAATAACGAATCTTTTTCTTCGCTTGGTTCAAGAACATCATTTTGTTTCAATGATTTCTTTCAATTTAGTACGCACCATTTCCCTATACACAATGTATTCAAAAACATTATCTTACAGACTCTTACTAATCCATCCCCTTTTCTCAAGTTATAGATTACAGAACAAGTTTTTCTCGATACTGATGGATCTTTTCTGTCCCTGTGACGATTGGTAGGTAAAATTTGTACTAAACCATCCACATAAATTTTTTTACATTTATGCACTTATAATAATGTTTTTATATATTATTTTAACTTCTAAACTGAAAATTGGCAGCTAATAACAGAATTGTGAACTATTTTGGTTGATTCGCACATTGAAAATGGCTGCTGATACAGGAGTTAGAAGCTTTACAGTGTTGAAATTTCATATCGTGGAGATAGCAGGTATACGTGCCGTGAAATTTAAAGAAAACCTTAATGTCTTGGAGTTATTTTCTTTACCACACTATGGACTTTTATTTTTACTAGCAGATGGCACCAAAATCTCAAATTCCGTAAAAAGTGGAGTTAGCCGATTTGCAGTCTAAGCCATCGACATGTAAACTAATTTGATTGGCAGTTTCTCAGCTGTTTTGTAATCCATTTTATGAAGTACGGTGAAACAAAATTTATACCTAAACAAATGCAAGCAAAATTACACTTTTTTGGTGGAAATTTTTATGAAACTTTGTACTTGCTAGTTTCTCTAGTTGTATACGAAACGATTCCAATCAGCGCTATGTTGGAGAAATGCTTTGCTGTTCACTTTTATTGAGTAAATGAAACGATTAAAAGCACGTGCTCGATGCCAGCTGATTACTAACGTTGTTACAGCTACAAAAGTTTGACGAAGTGTGCAGTTGAAACCAGAGTTGTTCAGTTACAACCAATACATGTTTTATATTATGCTGAGATATTATTTAAACCAATGGACTTCACAGTAAACCAGTGTCAAGCCGGCGCACAGTGTGGCAAGATACCCCGAAAGCTGGCAAAAAAATGAAAAAAATAAAATGTCGGATCGAACAAAGTATTGTTGCTATTTATTATCAGTATGAATAGGGGCATATTTTCCCCCACCACTTAATCTTGATGCATGCTTTTGTTTCTACCAAACCCGCAGGCATAAGGTCTATGTAACTGTGGTTGACGCGTGTATTTTTAAATTAAATATTATTCTAACAAATTAGTTTGTGTTTCTTCAAATTCGCTATTATTACTTTGTTTGAAAATGGACCCATCAACACCCTCAGGTATGTATTATGTAAATTTAATGGATTTATTTTTAATTTATAAATGAAATAATTTTAATAATATTTTGAAAATGCCTTTCCGAAGTGCCAAATATTTACGTATTGTTCTAAAATCCTTAATGTAATAGTTAACTTCCTCACGCTTCCCCACGTAAAATTTTATATATTAATATAGTAATACTAGAATAGATTCATAGTAAAGCTAAATCAAATACTCGTGTCTACTCCTTATTATTTTATTTGCTTCTTTCAACAACCCTACAGTGTATCATTATACTCTTCGCAACTAAAACGAAGAGTATATTGCATTTAATCGGCACATTTTTAAAATAGTAAATATCGCTCATAGCAAAAAAAAATTCATATCATTGTGTTAGTCGTTGAATTCTGATTGACTTTCAAAATGTTCGCCTGTCTGTCCGTCCGTCTGTCTGTCTGTCCGTCCGTCCGTCCGTCACGTTTTTTGTAAGCACAATAACTTAAGAGTGGAAAATCTGATCGTATTGGAATTTGGACGGTAAGTTACTGTTAGTTGGAGGAAGAACCCTATTGTTTTTGAAAACAATTGTTCGATAAATGTAAAAGTTATTGAACATTTTAATAAAAAAATGGTAACCTGAACAGGGTTACAACCCCTGATCAGATGCTACAAAAACTTAAGTACTGCATAGTATACTACAAGCGTTTCGCTAACCAAGCTGGAATCATCGGGGGACGACTAATATTAAAATTTATTATACCTAAAAAAATAAGTTATTTTTAAAGAACAGCGAAGAGGATGTGTTTCATTTAATGCTGATTACATCGAATCCAGTAATAACCAGTTATAGACAATTTTCTAAAAAAAAAATTAAACATTTTCCTAGGCAAGTATTCGACTTATTAATTGCCCCCAATACTTCTGCAGATAATTCAAAGAATGAGAATGACTGTTCCTTATCTGCATCAGACGCAGACAATTAATCACTACGGATAGGACATACTCATTTCTATTCACAAATATTAATAAAACCTTAAGTTGTGAATTCTTAATTTAATAAAGCAAATATATTACTAGGTTCTTTAAGTGTTTTGCATACTCCTGGACACATAATGTATTAAAAAATTAAGTACTATAAATTTTATTTTTATTTTAGATTTTTATTTTTTTAATTACACCCTGTATATCGCAATATACGAGCAAACATCATAAAGTTGATTTATTTATACATTAACAACCATCGTCGGCTATTCTCAATAACAAACATTTTACCAAACTCGTTCTATGAATTAATGCCAGCTTTTGGGGTATCTTGTCACACTGTGCGGCGGTACAAAATTTGTCCCAGCATACTTTTAACTTGTAAAGTTTTGTCCCAAGGGATCGGTTATAGTGTAACAACACATAATCTTTATCTGTAACAAGACGTATTGTCCATGTACATTTTTAGCAATGATATAAGTGCACTTGCTACCCATTGCCATCTATAATATTTAGAGGTTGGCAGTGTAATTAATTCTAGTTTATCTAAAATGCTACAATTGAGTAACAATATATATTTTACTAAAAATTTAACAAAAATTGCAAAAAAAGGACATAATGAAGCAGTAAGCGTTCGACAAATTTACGATAATGAAACACGATTTAATAAGAAAACTGTTTCTCTACTTGATACACACTGTAAATTAAACTAATTTTGCAGTTGATATGGCCAGCAAGGAATATTGAAAATGTCATGCGGTTTTCAATAAACGCAACGATATCTTTAATAATGTAGTGAATGCCAAATACTTCATTACGATGCTTTCTTTGAAAATATCTACCATTCTCTGCTAAAATAATTAATAAAGCATTTCAGTTGATTAACAACTCATGATTGATGACAATATTTTTAAATTCATTGTTATAAAATTTGTGATTCTCGCAGTAAGAAAAAAAACAATGGATAAGCTAAAAATACTCAGTAATTAATATCGCATAAAATAAACATTAGGAAATTTAATTGAGCAGAAGCAGTTCAGCAAAAATTATTTTACAAACAATTCAATTAAAGCAAGAAAATATTATAATACAGTATTTTGAGGTAAACTTTATCTTAAAACAAGGGATTTTATTGCGTTTACGAGTATATATCCAGGAAGTTTTTGTCTGTGGCCAAGAGTTTTATTTTTTAGAAAGCTTGGTGACATGGTTTTTAATGTAGAGTGTGTCCCTTCTCAAGTGGACACACCTTGATATGTCGGTTATTATTCGACAGATCGATTTCAAATTTTTCTCTGTTATGGAACTCTTCAAGGCGCATCTTTTTATGCTTTTCAATATATTTTCAATTGTCACACCAACATTCACTCAAAAATGTGATTTTTCTATATTTTATTTAGATACAGATACAGCAAAAAATTATTAAGGAAAGTTGTTCAGAATCAAAAAAATGCCCCTAGATACTGAGTTTCATCAAAATATGCGTATTTTGATATTTTTCATAAACTTTGCAATTATTCAGAAATTTAATTATTAAGTATTAGACTTCAGCAAAGATTGCCGTGGAAACAAGAAAATACTGCAACTGTCATAAAAAACGTCAAACGTGTACCTGCGTTTTTTAAATTCTTCTCTTGCACAATGGCTGAACAGTGGTTTAGACTCAATGAAAAAGTTGAGATAATTAGACTTATTGGCGAAAATAACCGTTCTACCAGAGCAGCAGCTCGAGAATTTAATTTAAGACATCCACTACGTCAGATTAGTTACTCAGTTGTTGCTAAAATTAACTGACTTTTCAATAAAAGTGGTAGTATAATAAAAACCAAAAGAAAAAGAAATAATCGGCAGAATATAGACCAAGTAATTTTAGATGCTTTCAATGACAATCCTCGTAGTAACATACAAGATATGGCATTAAACTTGAATTTGACTCGCAACAAAATTTGGAGGTGCCTTCATCGATACAAATTGAGGCCATATAAATCCAAATTTCTTCACACCTTGGAGGAAGGTGGTGATAACAGACGGCTTGAATACTGTTTCTGGGCTCAAGGCAATTATCTTAATGATCGACATTTTTTGGAAAAAATTATGTTTAGCGATGAAGCGACATTCACCACCATTGGTGTAGTATTGTCGCAAAACTGTGGGTATTGGACAACAGAAAACCTACATTAGCTAATAAATTGTAAGCTACAGTATTCTTAAAAAGTGAACGTGTGGTGCGGTATTTTAGGAGAAAGGATAATAGGCCCTTTCGTTCTCTTACAATCTTTAAATGCTATAAGACTGCTACACTTTTTGAATAATAAATTAATGGAGGTAATTAATGATTTTCCACTGGCAGTGCTAAAGGATATGTTTTTTCAACATGATGGAGCATCGATTCACAACTCGATAATTGTCCAACGATGGTTGAATTTTAACTTTCCTCAGAAATGGATATTGCGAAAGAGTCCTTTAATCGAATGGCCTCCTAGATCTCCGGATATTACCCCGCTTGATTTTTATTTTTGGGGCAACATAAAAAATAAAGTTTACAAAACAAGACCCCGAACTAGGCAAGAGCTTTGTAATAGAATCAGGCAAGCTTGTTAAGAAATTAACGTTCAAGAACTACGACGATAGCAAGGAATAATGTAAAACGCATTGAGTCTAATACTTAAGAATTAAATTTCTGGATAATTGCAAAATTTATAAAAAATATCAAATACGCATATTTTGATAAAACTCAGTATCTAGGGATATTTTTTGATTCTGAACAACTTTTCTTAATCATTTTTTGCTGTATCTCTAGCGCTAAGTAAAATATAGAAAAATCACATTTTGAGTGAACGCAGTGAATTGGTGTGAGAATTGAAAATATATTGAAGATCATAAAAATATGTGCCTTGAAGAGTTTCATAACAGAGAAAAATTTTAAATCGATTTATCGAATAATAACCGAAATATCAAGGTGTCCACTTGAGACGGGACACACTGTATATAGTCATAGTAAATTTTTATATAATATACATCGTTAAGAAAAATATAAATAAAAAAATTGTTCACGGCTAGATGCTCCTCAAATGTACTTTCTCATTCTCATTGTATTGTTATTTGACACGATTTGACATGAATGATATAAGTTGAAAATGTCATGTCCACTTATTTTGTTTATTTATATAAAACATCACTAAAATGAACAAAATAAACAAAATAAATAAGATAAATGTGATAAATGATAAACAAGATAAATGAGATAAATGAGACAAATGAGACAAAAGGGACAAATGACACAAGCGAGACAAATTAGACAAAGGAGATGAATGAGACAAAATGAGGCAAATGAGTTAAATGAGATAAATGAGACAAACGAAATAAATAAAATGAAACGAAATAAAGTAATTTATTTTTCATTCATATCATATTGGATGTGATGAGGGAGTAATGCCGAGATCAACTTCATTTTTTTTAATTAATAATTAATTTTAAACCTCCCTTCTCAGTAACGGTTAACATTATGAAAAATATTCAAGTTCTTTTTGGCACGTTTCATCATTTGAACAATTTTTATTTAAAAAATTTTTTGATTTGACTCAAAAAAATTTTTTTTTACAATTATCAAAAAAAATTAAACTGTTACGTTTGACTTGTTATGCCTAAAGAAAATGGTGTTTAACATAGGGCTCAGGGCTGTTCACCCCTAAAAGCATAGTAATAAAAGAAGATTTATTATAATGTGCCACTCAAAGGCAGTGGGTACTGAATGACACGCGCATCTAGCTTTCTATATTTTAGCCGGGAAAATTGGGTGTGAGTTCGGGTGGTTATTTTGGAGGAAAAAGCCTCCTAGTTTAAGGTTAATGACAATAATATTTAATAGCAGATCTATATATTGTGTAACTGTATAAAAGATATCCAGTACCTTACATTTAATGATAAACAGTAATAAAATGACATGCACTTCTTCGCTTCATATGCAGCAACCGGCAACGTATGATTATAAATTGGGGCCGCCGTTTCTGCAAAAAAGGAGGGTGGGTATATAGTAATCGTACCAGGTAATAAAATAGTATTAGAAAAAATGACTCTTGGCCGTTCAACCAAGCGAGTTACAAAAGAAATTGTATATGAACGTATAGCACATAACCATAAATTTTTAATATTGGCAAATGGTAATAATAAGTAATATGAATCTGTATTGAAAGGTGGCTTATCTGTGATCCACGGCTCGTCAAAAGTCCAGGAATCACATCGTTTTGACGTACACTCTGCAAGTGAGAACCAAGGCATTAGTATAATCTTTGCAAGGGTGACTAGTTGATAAAGTCTAACCCAAAGAAAGACTACATAGGTATTCTGGAAGAATCCAAGTATACAAAAATAGCCTGTATCCGGGTAGAATCCGCGTAAAATCTGGGTAGGTTCCGGGTAGAACCCTGAAATACTATATAGGTGCGTTAAAAATACGAAACATCACTAACCTCATGAAATGATATAATTATTTAAGGATATTTACATCCAAGAGAGGGTCCTGTGTCGACTTTGAAGACTCGTGGAAAACGACACTGACTTTCAGTGGTTGGAATAGTAGGTTAGAATTTTAGTTTGATGGCAACTACAAGTTATGGAAAGTTGATACTATGCATGATTTCAGAAACTAGTGTGAAATTATTTTCACTTTCTTCTAGGGAAACGGTAACGCACCAAGCTACTTGAAATCCTTCCAAAACGAAGCTCCACAAACCCAAAAACGGTACACCAACAACAACGAGCACTAATAAATGATCTGGTAAAATTCATTATAACCCCGCAAGAGAAATTTGTAGTATTTTACTTAAACTCTACCATAATGTATTCGAACGTTAAACAATCGCCATTTTTCCTGAACCATTAATGTCAGCAGGAATGCGCGCGACACCTGTCTGTATCGTATTCTGTAGGCCTGAACGGTATGTGACGCACACTACGACTTAAGCCAGTTTTACAACGTAACAAAACCCAAGCAATTTTAAGCTTGAAACACATTAGTGTACGTTCACATACAGAGCGGAGAGGAATGTGACTGAGCGTGGCGGAAAAGGCGGGAAACACAAGTTAGAACATCATGTGTGTGTGCATACCGGAAGCAGGACTGATAAAGTCGTCGGGAATACCGACCGAGCGTTCCGATCGAAGAAAAATGAGTTTGTCTTTAAGCGGTGGGCATTTAAAAATTAATTAGTAAAATATTTTTGCGATTCCCTATATGGGATCAAGCAAGTTCGTTACGCCATAATCGTAAATTAATTTCAAAATTCTGCGGGAAGTAACAGATTCTTGTGGAATAATAATCATGTTCACTTAATTAAAGATTTATTTACAAAACATTATATTAAAATGGTACTATTACAATATAACAAAATTATTTCTTATATCTCTAGCTTGTTCCGTTGAATTATTATTTTTCTTACATTATTTTAAAAAATTTGCGAGCGGAATAGAATCCGCATATTTGCGTGCTGGATTCAATTCCAGCCAGTTAAGTGTACGTTTACGTATAATACTGTGAACATCATTTTTATCAGAAATTTTTCGTGCCGATACGAATCAGCCTAGTGTGTTTCAAGCGTAACACGTTTCAGTTGAAAACAGTAACAGCGCTTCTAACAAGACATATGGCTGTTAAAAAACATCTGCAAACAATGGGAATGTATGATAGTGACTTAGAATGCAGACTATGTGGGAAAGACCCAGAAACCGTGGACCATATCATATTCGAATGCGAAACATTAGCTCGTAGGAGGTACAATATATACGGGCAAACACAAACCGATCTGGAAACTATCAGAACTCATCCAGTCATATACCTGTACCATTTGATCAGTGGCACAGGAGTACTGGAATGGGTAGAGTAAAGCAAAATAGGGAGTGCACAATAAGCCCAGGAGGCTGCAGTGCCCTCGGAGTCAACTCAGACGAGCCCTAGGGAAGGAAAAAAAGCTTAATACGTTATATGCTATATACAAGTAAAATCATGAATGTGCGAACACGGTCATTGACATGTGCAATTTACGTTTGACCATTAGCAGCGGAAGGGGATCCACAGTTGCGAATCTATGAGCGCGGATTAGCACAGCTGATGCGTGAACTTGTTCGCTTCTTCATGGTTTTATCTGAATATTATAAAATAAGGCCCGTAGATAATTATGAACTGTAACCATTAACGGTAATGAAATGGTGTTATTATAAGCTGTATTTGTAGAAAATTAAATATTAAGCAACGTTTTATATCTCGTACTAATTCAAACATTTAAAGTAGAAAGCAGATTATAAAAGTTGTTTGCTTCATTACGCTCTACAATTTTATTAGCAAAATTTACTTTATCGTATACGGAAATGATTTTAAACTATTCAGTTTTCATAGATTTTACAATTTATATTGAGGAAATATATCTGTTGTAATTTAATTTTCTTTGTAAATTAATTGGTACGAAGTTTATATAGAAAAATTTAATTAAAGTGTAAAATTCGTACAACTACATTAGTTCTGAGTTGGTTCTCGCGTTGACATGAAAGCCTTTTGTATAATAATGAGACCAATGCATGTGCACTGACTTGTTATAATTGGGTAATGCGCACGTCATCTCATGGTGGTTTTGCATTCAGCTGGGTAATGCCAGCACGTCAAAGTGCGTTGTGAAAAAATTCCCACCCCCTTAACCCGGAAATATTCTGGTAACATGGTTTATTGTTCCTATTCAAACGTGCATAGAATGCAACTAAGCATGCTAGTTTGCTGTTGCGAACATTATAGGTAATTAACATTTAGAAAGTATTAATAGATACATTGATTATTTTTTATTTCATTATATTTTCCATTTTTTCAGTTTAGTTACAAATCACCATTTTATGAAGCTTATGTGCTGATGCAAAACTACATGGGAATGCATACATAGGGTGTTTCTAAAGCACGGTCTATAAATTTGGGAGTGATTCCCCTGCTCTACGGAAAAAGATCTACCGAGGCGAAAATTTAATGGTACCGTTTACCGCTTGATCGTGAATCATAACTTTTATCTTATATTCTGATTGCTGTTTAAATAATTTAGCTCATTCGTAATATGTTTCACTAAAACATAATTATCATTATTTAGGATAAGTTTATTTATTTCTCAGAACAAGCTGTGAACGATTTACTTATGTATATGAAATAAAAATTAACTTTGGTTAGTAAATATATTTTTTATATATAGAGAATAGATTTATTTGCATATATAGAATGGCTATAGTTCTTTCCATAAGAAAACGCTCAGATAGATTGTTAGCGCTACAACGTGTATTTCCGTTTTTTTCTGGAAATGATAATAATTTTGTTATTTTAAATAAAACACCCTATATATTTTCATCAATTTGAATAGAGGCCTGCGCAATGAACCCTTTTATGATTAGAGATCAGGATATAACAATAAATTCCAATGACGACTTTTACGTGTGATTATATATATATATATATATATATATATATATATATATATATATATATATATATATATATATATATATATATATACAGAGAAGGAGTTCATCGCGGGTTTAATTACGAACAGTAAAAAAAATGAATAATTATCGGGTATGCCCGCATAAAGAAAAATGGCAAGGTGTAAAGAATGCAAATTGCAAATGGCAGAAAGATGCAAACCGTAGACACGTGTTTCAGACTAATTGGTCTTCATCAGCACGGTGTAGCTGAGTTAAAATGATGGACAAAACTCAGAAAAGACACAAAAGGAAAACCACTGACAGGGAGCCAGTCGCACCTTTGTGGCTTCCACTTGGATGACTCCGGTATGGGAGCGACGTCCAAGTATCGCAACGCGGCAACTATAGGTACCTGCGTGGAATTCCGGACCCAGGAAATGAATACGTACAGAGAAGGAGTTCGTCGCGGGTTTAATTACGAACAGTAAAAAAAATGAATAATTATTGGGTATGCCCGCATAAAGAAAAATGGCAAGGTGTAAAATATATATATATATATATATATATATATATATATATATATATATATATATATATATATATATATATATATATTATATTGTAAACAGCTAATGAAAATGTTTTTATCGAATAATTGGTCGGCTTGCAGCTATAAAAAGCAATTACTTACTGACCAGTAACAGATGGGGAAATACTTGTTATTGTCGAGTGTCCAATGACATTGTAAATAGGCGGATCGTGTGTACTCTCACGTTTACGCCCACTGCCCCATATTGGAAATGTGACTGTACATTTGTCACCACGCATTAGCCAGCCATGTCCACAGGTATCGGGAACAGATGCAAAGTCCATACCCTCCCCCACTACTCCGAAGAATGTACGAATTTGAACGAAGCTGTTTCCCTATGTAGTGTGCAAAGATGAAACCGCGGTATACTTGAACATATTTACGCGGTGCCACATCAACCCTGGAATTGACGTCATTTAACGCTACTTCCCTATCTCTACTTATGATGTAATGAGCATTTCCCACACATTTTTTATTTGCTTATTCGATAGTATTTAAAAACATGAGCTCACAGATTTTCTTTCGCATTTTCTTGAGCCCCGGGAAAGGGGTAAACAAAATAAAAAAATTTTGAATTTTAATCTTGTGTCGTCATCCGACTAGGTTTGGTGCCAAACACAAGCAGCTTGTGAAAGCGAAGACGGTACTGCAGTATTGCCAGTTTTACGTATTATTTGAAAGCGTGATTGGTGATTCAATTATAAATACCTTATTCAATTATAAATACAACTATAAATTAATTCACATAGAATTTTTTTTACCTTAGTACCAAGAGAAAGTTTTAGTTGTACCTGTTTTAAAACTACGACACTTAAATATTAAAAAAAAAATAATAGCATAAATCGAATAAGTTAGGTTATTCTATGTCATGTTGTAAAATGAAACATGCACTATGAAAATGGTAATGTAACTACTACTTCCATCCGCGCTATTAACATTTTTTCAATTTTTTTTGGGTTAAGCCATACTGGTCTAATCATTAAATATATACGGAAGACTTCTATGTCTTGTTTTTTGTAATAGGCACTGTTCTGTAAGTAAAGCTTCTGAAGTTCTCCTTAAAGAGGATAGGTATCACCCTGCATTACTAATTAACACTAAGGCTGATATTCAAAATCCCAGACACAATAATTTTCCGCATAAAAATAATTTTGGGTCTAATTTCGTAGAACTGTATAACCATCTTGGGCTCATAGATTGGACTTTTCTGGAACATTTTAATAATGTAGACACAGCAGTGGATGCACTTTTTTTACAATTATTTGTAATTTTGGTATATATGTACCTAAAAAACAAAAAAAGTTGTGGGACCTATCCCACATGGTTTAATAGACAGATAATCCATAATAATTAACAAAAGGAAAGAATATTAAACATATAAAAAATCTGGTGACATTGAATATTACAGTACATTTAAAACATTGTGAGCAAAAATTAAACCCGATATCGATAGTACTTACAAGTTATATTTAAACAATATTGAAAATAACATGCAATCCAATCCTAACAATTTTTGGAGTTTTATTAATTCAAAAAAAAATTCTTCATCCATTCCGTCATCGCTCATTTATGAGAATCAAATGATTGAAGACCCCCAAATAATAGTTGATAGTTTTGCGAATTTTTTCTCTAAATCCTTTACGCTTCCCACTCTCCGTAAATTTGAAGACGTAAGTAGTCTGAATTTAAATACCTTAAACTTCATCACTGAGGAGGAAATATGCCAATCTATAAAGATAGTTAGAGCCACAATGAGCATGACCCTGATCTAATTCCTTTATTTCTAATTAAAGATTGTTCAACTGTAATCGCCAAAGCCCTTCTAATAATTTTCATTTTAATTCTCAATACTTCGAGATTGCCTCAAAAATGGAAAAATTCACGCGCATGTCCAGTGTACGAAAAGGAGGAAAAGAGTGACATAACGTACTATAGGCCCATTACTATTATTTGTAAGTTCGGGAAAATTTTTGAAAATTTTTTTCACGGATTCTTTGTATACTCACGTATCTGGCTTAATATCTATTGATCAGCATAGCTTTATGAAGGGTCGATCTACAGTAACGAACCTTGAGTGCAAAACGTAATTTCTTTGCGAAGGTGTTGTTTGAGGGGGTCAGGTAGATACTATCTACACAGACTTTTCTAAGGCTTTTGAGAGAATTGACCACGGTGCTTTGATTTCTAAACTTGACAAATTTGGTCTCTCAAAATCGTTACTTCATTAAATATAGTCATATCTAGAGAATCGACATCAATTTGTTCAGTACCGTAGTCATAAATCGAATAGTCTCTTACAAAGATCTGGCGTGCCATAGGGTTCGACACTCGGACCACTATTGTTTGTAATGTACATTAGTGATATTTTTGAATACTTGAATACTAATGTCCACCTCCTCTTTTATGCAGACGACCTAGAAATGTATCGATTTATTGATAATGTCCATGATTGTCAAATTCTGCAAAAAACTACCTTTAAGAGTCTTGGCTTTGTAATCAGGAACTGCAAAGATTTTAAAAATGTCAACGCTCATCGTTTACTCTATGTAACATTTGTTAGGTCTCGCCTTGAATATGATTCAGTTATGTGGAACCCAATTTATAATGTCAATATATTACAATTAGAGAATATTCAGCGTAACTTTTTAAAATCTGCAGTGTACACTCTTGAGGGCACATATCCACCAATTGGATTTCCACAATATGTATTGTTAGAAAATTTAACTTACCAAGGCAAACCAAACGAAGAATATTTTAAACAATAATTTTTCTATATAAAATTGTTAATAATGTCTGGATTGTATTAGCCTATAAAATCAAATAAACTATAAAGTACCTAGAACTTCTGCTCATCATAACAACTTATTTATTTCACACATACCAAGAACTAATATTCTCTTGGCCTCCCCAATACACCAAATGTATGTCAACTATGCTATGTTGATATATTTTTCTGAAATGAAAGTGTAATTAAAAACTCTGTGTTGCACCTTGATGTTTTGTAATCTACTGTATTCTTTATTTATCTGTATACGTATATGTATGTATGTATACAAGTGTATATTTATATGTGTATATACAATTCTATATGTTTTGTTCGTATATATTATATATTTATTTAAGAAATTTTTGGTAATTGTTTATGGTGTATTTATCTATATATAATTTATATGTACTTAATTCTGTAACATCATCCTATATTTTTTTAATTTGGTGTCATATTGACCCAAACATTATATAACAATTAATTCGAAAAAAACTAAAAAACTCGTGAACCATGATGAAATGAAAAATTAAAGAAATGTTCCAAAATAAAGGCATACGTTATAACTTTTAAATTTTAAGACAAATTAATTAAACAAATATTTAAATCCTGTTTATAGGGGATATTAACCATGTGCTTTACAGACATCTCTTATATTTATTTGTATTACTTGTTACCATCATCATTTTCTATTATCGAAAAGATAATCAAACAAAACTCCAATTATGGTCCGCCTGATCTAGTTCATGTACCACATCGTAATTGATACGGTCACGTTTATGAGCTCATATTTTATAGCTGTTCATCCTATGAAATGCTCTTTCCGTTATGGTTATTCAAGTTTATTGAAGGGCTGAATGATCTCGTTATATACGTGTCATACGTGATTGATAACATTTTACTAAAAATAAACTCGTATGGACATGTCTGTAATATGGTGTTAGTGATTACTGCCTCAGCGTTTAAAAGCAGTTTGTACGTAGTATTTTTAATATACATATTTCTATTTAATAGTTCGTTATTTGAAGATGTGGTAACATTTAAAAAAAATAAGAGTTGGCACTTCTGGACTTGAAATGTAATAATTTAAAAACATCTGACATGGCGAGCATATAACTTTCTTATACTAGTGTATATCATCCTGATCTAAAAAAATCATACTACACAGAATATAAAGGCATCAAAATTTTAAAGAATATTATATTAATAAAAATATGTAAAAGCTGTAAACGTCCAGTAGATAGTCCATATCGGTTTACGTAAATCTTCCAAATATCATTACATTCGCTAAAGTAATAAAATAGATGTGAATGATAATAAAAAAACGCAAAATTCCAGTATTTTCAGAATATTTCAGGAACGAAGATAGTGAATCCAGTTTTCTTTTCAAATCCTTAAGAAGCATGAAAATGTGCATCCTTTTTGTAATTTGACCAACTCTGAATCCCTTCGGATTGATCGTATTACGATGTAAACCACTGGGATTTCGTCAGTGGTGTACGATCATCTTGTAAACACTGCTAGTTTCCACCTACCATTCTAGATTCCATTCCATTATATATTGCTCTGAACAAGAACAATAATACCGAAACACGTGTGTCCGTATTTATCTTCTTGTTTTTATTTTGAGGCATACTGCATATTTTGTTTTGATATGATTATAATTACATATTAATAATACAATTTACATAGATGATAAAAGTTTGTGCAGAACTATGATTTCGAACGATTTTATCTAATATCTTTTAAAACTTTTAAACCAAAATTTACTACAAAAGTTACTATTTCCAAAGTCAGTGACTCTTACATGCGAAAAAGTTGTTCATCAAAACGAAACAAAATTAAAACGGAATTTGAAACCATTTTTTTACAGCAAATTATTGATAAAATGTGTTGTAAAAAATATTGAACGATCCATTTTACTAAATGCAATAAACTGGAAACTTTTGACAACCTCATTATTGTTGAAAATACGCAAGTGTGGGGAAATGCTGAAATATACTAACGTGAAATCCATTGTAATAGACATAAGAGTACTTGGAATCCTACCCTATTATTGCTCTGAGGTGGATCGGTTTATTGTCCCTTGAATAATAGACCCACAAATTACGTGTGGAACTGAGAATAATAGTCGATAAATCACAGATTATTTTGGATAAATTTGGAAACATTTTTAAGATAAAGTTAATTTTAAGTTTAATTAAATAATTATCTTGATTATTTTATTTCATGCTTGGCAAAGAATCTTTAGAATATTTATTTTTCCTGCAGTTTTGATTTACTATATTTTATATTAATTTTTATTCCTGCTGAGAAAAGAATGATGTTTACTAAACCATCGTAGGTAGATATAGATGCAGTCTTGGAAGAGGAAATGTAATTATCTAACTTGTAATACTTTCAAAGTTAAATTTTAGTAACATTCAATAAAATGACAATATTGTCATATTGTATAGGTATGTTCTAAACAATGTTGCTGCTAACTTTTATTTTTTGCATAATAGGAATTATGTATATCAATATTTGACAAACTATGTATAATAAAAAACGCTCATCCATCCACCAGTATGTATAATAAAAAAAATATTTTATATGTTATTATTCTTCATTTTATATTTTAGGGAAATTTTTGATAACCATTTGGTCTATATTCACTGAAATTCAGCTTTTCTATGTATTTTTTGTGTAGAATGCTGTGCTGAATCAGGTCATTTTTTATGTTGCGTATAAGTTATATAAGAAACGTGTCTTACACCTTCTCTTCGATTTAATCTAGTCGATCAACTATGATATATAACCCAATTTAGGGTAGGATATGAAATATTTACATTTTAAAAGAAATATCTTCCATCCAATTTGGAACAAAAAACTTTGGAATATTAATAAGTAATAATTTTATGATGATGACAGACAAACAGAAAATAAATAAATAATTTTATGCTATGTGCAATTATTGGTACAAGTTTATTATTAGCGTTGATAATTTATTTTTAAAACGTAAAGTCAAATAATACTAGCAATTGTCAGCAATAAGTCCTTACCGACCATATGGGTATAAAATATAAACGGATAATGCGTATAGTTATTTATGTTTCGATGAATATTATTGTTATTTTTTGTATAATCAGGGAATTATTTTCCTTCAAAAATTATACAGGGTTATTCATTATAAATTACCCACCCGTTATCATCGTTATAATTGACTATAGAAAAAAAGTTTTAAATAAAAGTTATGTGGTTATGACTGAATTTTGTTAAAATGCTATCAAAAATACTGTAGCGTGCAGATTTCAGGGGATACAAGAAAATAATTTTTTTTTCAATGGAATACCCTATATTTTATTAAATTTTTGAAATGACCATTTGTTCCTGATTTTAAAAATATACCTTATATTATCCCTGCCATATACCGTTTTTGAGTTATTAAACGTGGAATATCTTACAATTAGTTAAACTAGTTACTGTAAATATGGAAAAGTTAACATTATTAAAGTGACTATGAAAATGACAACTATTATGTTTGATAAGTGACATTTCTTTAATGAAATAGTCAAAATGGTTTACAGTGAGGAAGAAAATACCAAATATGTATACAAAATAATAACAAAGACTTATTTAGGAAATTTAAATATAAATAAATGATCACTCATGAAAGTTGTTCGATGCGTCCACCATTATTGTCAATGTATAATTGATAACGTCTTCTTATATTTATAATTGCACCGGAAATGGCTTCATTATTTACATTCAGATTGTTTATTTCAAATCGAATCCTGTCTTTAATGACTTGAATAATATTATTATTATTCAAATGTCTTTCAGAAATTTCCAAAAAAATTAATCCATAGAGGTCAAATCTGGACTGTTAGGTGGCCATTTAATAGGTCCATTATTCCCTATCTATATTGGGAATACATTAATCAAATGATCTCGATCGAGTAGGACACCATGCGGAGTTGCCCCATCCTGCATTCAAATCATATCAAGTTCGGCTTCCGGAAAATTCTGCAAAAGAATATTTTCTGCTTTTGAGATAATTATTTCCAGATAGGTAACTCCAGTAAAAGTATGATCATAAAATATAGGCCCAACAATTTTGTCTCTGAAAATTCCACACCAAACGCTAACAGTTTCTCTTGCTGATTTTTTTATTTGCTTTACCAATCTTTTTCTGTTGTGCTTGTTTTCCCACGACCTTCGACTTTTCCTATTAAAAACTCCTGCCGTAGAAAAGGATGAATCAACAGTCCATAATATTTTAGTAGAACAATCGGGATCTTCATCCAACTTTTGAATCATCTGGCGGCAAAAGTCCAGCCTTTTCCTTTTATGAGTTTCTGTTAAAACTTGTACGGGTAAAATTTTATATGGTTTGTAGCTGTTATTTTTTAACGTACGTTGGATTTTGGAATAACTTTTACCTAATTGACGGACTGCATTATTTATATTACATTCACAATTTTCTAAAAAATTATAAAATGTTTCAAAAAAGTCTATTCGCGAATAAGGATAGATAGGCTTACCTTCGATATGAAGCAGTATATCTAGCAGTACTTCCTGGTTTGCTCGAACTATACGCTTCTTTCTACTAAAACTGGAGGTATTTCCACCTTTTGGTAAATATATTTGAACGTATTTTCTGATGGTGTTGAACGATTTGGATACAACACCCTATATGCTCTTTTTGCTGCACGTTTATTTTTGTTATTTTGTATGTAACAAGTAAATATTTGGATATTTTCTTTCTCACTGTAAACCATTTTGATTATTTCATTAAAGAAATGTCACTTATCAAACATAATAGTTGTCATTTTTATATTTCACTTTAATAATGTTAGACTTTTGCCATATTTACTGTAACTAGGTTAACTAACAAATATTCTACTATTAACTAATCAGGTAAAAAATGGTATATGATAGAGTAACATATGGTAAATATTGAAATCGGGAATAAAGGAAAACCATTCCAAAAATTGAACTAATATAAAGGGTTCCCATTGAAAAATATATTCTAAATTATTTTGTTACCTTATTTTAATACTGTTCATTTTATTACTGATTAATTGATAGCATTTAACAAAATTCTGTCAAAACCACACAACTTATTTATTTAAAACTTTTTCTAAAGGCAATAATAACGATGATAAGGGGTGGATATTTATAATTGATTGTAACCCTTTAATAATGTAACTTTTCTGTATTTAGTAACAGTGTAACAAGATGTTCGACGTTTAATAACAAAGTAATTTACTAGGTTACAATGAGATTTTTGGTAGCGTAGATGAGATTAAAAAAAGATATCGTCATTGCACGCTTTATTTAAGACTTTTTCTACATAACGATGATAAGACATTTATAATGAGTAACCCAGCTGTTTTGCGAAAGGAAAAAAATTTTAGCTGAGATTTGTGAATTGTCAGTTTAATGTTTTTGATGTAATGACTGGAAAAGAGAGGAGAAGAGAAGTTTTAAAAATGAGAAGGGAATGAAAGTAAAGTTGACGGGAAGGGAAGAAAAGAGAGGGGAAGAGAAGAAAAGAGAAGGGAAGAGACGAAAAGAGAAGGGAAGAGAAGAAAAGAAAAGGGAAGAGAAGAAAAGAGAAGGGAAGAGAAGAAAAGAAAAGGGTAGAAAGAGAAGGGAAGAGGATGGAAGGGGAAGGAAAGGGGATAGAAGGGAAGGGAGAGGAGAGCAGAGGAGAGAAGGGGAAAGCAGAAGAAAAGAGAGGAAAGAGAGGAGGAAAAGAGAAGAGAAGAGAGAAAATAATAGAAAATACGGCGCAGCATACGCAAACCCAGCAGTTGATAAATCGTGAATAGCATCTTTAGAGATATACAAAATCTGCGAGCAATAAACCATCAGATTAAAGAAATACAAATATCAGATACCGGGAAAACAATCGAAAAAAATAGGAGTGATTAAATAACATGACAATGTTTCAAGAAGTCATACAAATGCAGGATAAAATAATGTTAACAGAAACTATCCCATATGAAAACGATATGTTGGCAAAAAATACCGATAGAATGAAACATAGCAGTTGACAAAGCGATTTAGAGGTAATTTTAAAATTTAAACATATAGACCATGTTTATTTTGCTCGAGGTAAGTTAAATATATGTCAAAACCAGTATCGGAAAAAAATTTGCCAAAAAAAATACAGTTTATCTTAGACCCAGATTGTATGACATATTACCACCTGAGATAAAGAATATTGACAAACTAAATATATTTAAAAAATAGATGAAACAATCGATTACGAAAACAACGAGACATCTTTTGTAACTTAATAAACCA
The DNA here is from genome assembly GCA_029963845.1 of Rhamnusium bicolor. Classification (NCBI taxonomy): domain Eukaryota; kingdom Metazoa; phylum Arthropoda; class Insecta; order Coleoptera; family Cerambycidae; genus Rhamnusium; species Rhamnusium bicolor. The sequence continues at coordinate 28,747 of JANEYF010004741.1, forward strand.
AATTATACCTACTTTAAGAAAATGCAATTAAAGTAAATATTAACAATATAATCATGTTAACACTAACACGCATATTGCATAAGTATTATGTTGTGGCGTACTTACCACCACAATGCTCATTTGTGTGTGTATATGTGTGTGACGTGTCACTTTGGCATCCTTCAGTACAGTAGCGGTACTTTGAACTTTTTATTACGGTAACGGTCTCGAGCGTTAGTTCCTGTTTTAAAGTGTAGGAATACCACTTTATTCCATCAGCGGTATGATTGAAACTATCTATGTATGTGGTTGTCGTTTGCGTAGCAATGGACAACATCTTACTTACCGAAAATGATGGAAATGTAAATAAAAACAGTAAAACACACAAAGTAATTCTTACCACTATCGGATTGCGGAGTGCATTGGAGATCGGTAGCTGAGTGCTGCTTACTGGAACGGTCACTGGAGAAGGAGACAGGTCAAAGAAGTCGCAGACAAGTGATTCTTTCACGCGGTGTGATGCAATTTATATGAATATGCCTGTCAAATAATGACGGGGTTCTGTGCGACGCGTGGTAAACATTATTTCAGCTTATCTCGGCGCATCGTATTTAAATAAATTCACTGCGTTAATTTATATAAACAAATGTTTATAAAATACTAAGGCTGGGAATCGCCTTCTCATAATTTTCAAACTATATTTCAGAAAAGAAATAATTTAAAACGGCCATGTACTAATATTTTCTTTTTTTTTTTTTTTTATTTAATATTATTTAGAGAAATAATTGTATTTCAAATACTGAACATGCAAAATAAATTTAACTTTGGTTTAAAACGGTTTTAAAAGAAATTTTAATACAAGTTTTCGTATACAGGGTGTACCAAAGTGACAAGCAAAAAACCCATTTAGGGCTGATTATTAATAAAAGATTGTTAACGGAAAAATCAATTCGTTACAATATGTCAGGCGTTTTAATTAAGTACATATATAAAACTAAACTATCCTAATTAATTATCCTTAACAATTTACTATTTTTTTCTCCACATTACACACAAACAGACATTCTAAATGTATACTGTTTCAGTGATTTGTCTAGTTTATTTCTATAGAGTAGTATTGTTTTTATTATAGTGTATTACATTTATTGTAACTTTTTTGAAACAAATAAACATTATTATTATTATATGCTGGACCCTCTATGTATAAAAGGAATATTTACAATATGTCTTTGAAAAGTTTCATTATCTTTCATGATAATTTAAAACAATGTTTGCACAGAATAATCAAACACTGAAAAATCAGCCTTATACGAATTTCTGAACCTGTTCGTTTCATGGGGTAATATGCATATGTGGAAAATTTAAATTATTTAACAGATGCTTTAAGCTCTATATGTTCAGCAGTATAATGAATATAAAGATTAAAGTTAGTGTCTCCTGCATACCAATAATAACTTAAAAACTGGACGAGAGCAGTTACCAAATAAAATAAAATTCACTGAACATTTATACAAATATATAATATAATTAACATTCACCGTGATACGATATATTCGTCGTTTTCTCGTGAGTTAAATATGACCTACATACAGTATTTCATGTATTCATTATGCTTTAAACCGTTCTAAAACATTTCTACTAGAATGATATTTATTCTTGGTTTTATTACCAAAACTCTATGTGCCGCATTCACAAGAAACTTTTTGGTAATAAGCAGTAAATATTAATGTTTGTGTGAATGAAACTTAGATGAAGTTTATAAAATGAAGGGAGTAGTTGGTTGAATAAATATGAGACCCTTATTAAAAACCTCAACTTAAAGCTTAATGAAACGAGAAAATAAAGATTGTAAAAAACTCATCACTAATGAGCTTCATTTAATTATGAAAAAATGTTCAGCAAAAATTAAATTAGTCAGTTTAACAAAACAAGATAAAAGCAAGAAGTTAATTTCGTTTATTTTTATCTCGACATTCGGATCTACCAGCAGGGTGGCCATGATTATGGATGGAAATATCAAAATGCTCTTTATTGTTTGAATTATAGGAGCAACGATTTTATTGAAATCTGTTTCAGCATTCAATATTGTCAAAAAGGATTCACAGAATGTCACCAACTTATAGTTTTAATTTTAGAGAGTGGTTTAACATAAAGCGTATATAAAAAGAATATAAATTAACTAATATAATAATAACTTTGGAAGGTGAGAATTTATTATTAAATTTTTAAAGTGGCACTGCATTTTGTAATTTAATATTATTAAAAAAAGAAACTTTCAAATATTATGCAGTATTCACTGAACGAAAAAAACCGTAATACATCAAAAAATTTAATACTGTCTTCCTCGGGTGATTGTCTAGGTAAATAAATTTGAACTCAAGTGTAACTTAATTTTTTTTTCACTAAACGGTCTTAGTCTTGTTCCGTTTCAAATTGTTACAAAATTAAATATATGTAGGTTTTTTAATTGAAGATATTTACATATTACATTATCTGATGTGGCCAGTACATAACTTTCTTATACCAGTGTATATTATCCTGATCTAAAGTGAAATGATTCTAATTTAATTCTTGACGTACCACATCTGATTGTGTTGCCCCCCCCGGCGACCACCCACAAAATTTTGGTTGGGGGGCCCCCCCAATAAAAGGCCGCCCCTTGCCCCCCCCATTTTTTCCCCCTTTTTTTCCCCCCCCCCCCCCCCCCGGGGGGGAAAAAACTTTTTTTTTTTTGGGTGTTCCCCCCCTTTTCCCCCCTATTTTTTTTTTTTTTTTTTTTTTTTTATTTTTAATAAAATTTTAGTATTAAATTTTAAACGCTATTCATTAAAAATTTTAAATAATTAATTATTATCAGCATCCTTCGATACTGTAAACGAAGGTACGCTTGAATTACAAGTATATGGACTACAAAAACTCTTACTTATAAGTTAAATAATTTAGAACATGAACAATGGTGTGACTTTGAGAGGAACATGTTTATATCAATTAACGCGAAATTTATTAAGAAAATGTCATCAAAAAATAAAAAAAGTCAAAAAAATTAATCAGTAGTACGTAAATGAAAGTGTTCTTTAAAGAGATCTCAGCATTGTGGAAAATTATTCTTCACAGTTGCTTGATAAAGAAGAAATTGATCTCCATAACAAGGGATTCAATTTTGCTTTACCTCCTTCTGAAGGCATTTTAGAAGAGATTGTTGCAAGTGTTAAAAGTTCAGTTCAATACCTTCCTGATTCCTCTAATGGATTTGTCAGAGAAGCCTGTAGAAATCAGATCTCGACAAGTATTGTCACTTAATGAATGGTAAGTCAAAAACTTCAAAAGAGACAAAAATTATCAAACGGTTGCGTGATAAAGGTTGTTTTTATTTAAAAGCTGATAAGGGCAATAAGGTTGTTATTTTAGATAAAGAGACTATTATGAAAGGGTAGACAATCTGATTAGTATTGGTCCTTATAAAGAACTTCTAGAAATCCATTACCAAAAATGATTACTGAAGTAAGAAATGTAATTAAATCCTGCAATAATCTTATTACTCCAGCTATAAATAAGAGCTTACATGTATCTAACCCAAGTGTACCTAGATTGTACTGCTTGCATAAGGTACATAAACCAGGGAAGTCGGTACTTATTGCACCACCTAGTTTCTCTGTGATTAATTCCAATGATTTCATTAATAAGATGAAAAATATTCAGTGGCTAGAAGGTGAAATTTTTATCTCCTTTGACGTTTGTTCATTGTTTCCAAGCGTTCCGATACCAGAGACCTTGGACTACCTTAAAGATCTACTCGAATTAAACAATCTCCGTCAAGATGTAGTAAAGGAATATCTTCAACTCACTAAACTTTGTATTAAACAAAATTGATTTCGAGTCAACGATAATTTCTTCGAACAACATGAAGGAACGCAATGTAATGCTTAACATTCCAGTCTCTTAATGAACAGATTCGAGATGGTAGCAAAAGAAGAATTCGAGTATTTCCCCAGGGTTTGGCTTAGGTATGTGGATGATATTTTTGCAGTGTTCGATACAAAGGTCGCTGATATTGGCAATTTTGTTTCTAAATTTAACAGTCCTTTCACGTCAGTTAAATTCATATATGAAACTGAAAACTCTGGACAATTACCATTTTTAGATGTATTAGTAATTAGAAATAGTGAAAATATATTAGAAGTTGACACATACAGGAAAGATACCAATACGCTAAGATATATCTCTTTAGGACTATCACCATTCTGCTCAACACAAAATTGCGAGTTTTAATTTTGTAGCCCCTCGTCTATTAAACTTCCATCTCAATAAGGAGAGGTCTGAAAAAGTAAAGTCATTGATTAAGGATATTGCTGCGAGTAATGGATGTTTTGTAAATTTAATCGATAAAATAATAAATTAGGAAAACAAAAATTCAAAGTCGCTTCAAAATTCCTCGACCTTTCAAAATAACAGACAAAATTTGAAATTTGTAACGATTCCATTCGATCCTCGATTCACCCGTGGGATTGGTAAGATTTTTAAATATGTAGGAATGACGGTGGTTTATTCATCGGGAAACAAACTACAACAACTTTTAGGCAATCCAAAGGAAAAAATTTAAACAAACGAAATGTCGGGGATATTCTAAATTAGCTGTAAGGACTGTAATCAAAAGTACGTTGGACAGACTAGACGACCAATTCAAACTAGATTCAAAGAGCATATGTCCCATCTCAAATATGGTAGAACAGATGTCTAATATTACCCAACAGGCGTTTGAAAACAGCCATAAAATAGATATTAGCAATTTAAGATTAATTAGGAATGTGACAAATACTAGACAGCTGGATGCATTTGAAGGCTTGCAAAAAGATATGTATTATACTTATCTGTGATAAGTTTTTGTGAAAATAATAATTAGCAAAAATATTTTAGTGTTATTATATTTTCATTTCATTCCATATTTCAAGAGAACTTTTACCAAGAAAAGGTTACTTAATTTGTTTTAAATTTATTTCAGTAATTGACAAATTTTGTAATTAAAATTCACTTATTTTAATACATATGATATACAAGTGACACACCCAATATGCAAATATTGAAAAAAAACTATCGACGTAAAGCAAAAAAAACAGCTCAGAACTGATATTAAGTAATAAATTTTTAATATTACATTTTTGAATCGTTCCCATTTTATTAAAATTGGAAATTTATGCGATATTCTTTGTTCTAATGTAAGTGAACAGTCCGTAGAGATACCAATTCACGTCTTCGGGGTATGATAAAGGGATTTAAACCAATATGGGGTACTATCTCGTACTGGCAATTCAACAAGCCTATTTCTCAAGTAGATTGCTATCTGCAGTAAGAATAAATCCTATGAGCCAACTCAACCTCAGTTATGTTTCCCAAGTTCCAACAAGATACACCGAGTCAGACGAAAGTCAGGGTCGGAGATTTTATAACGAAATTATTAGCCTAATAATAATTTTAAAAAAGCATATTTTTTCAAAAGCACTTTACACTTTATAATAATAATTTAATAATGCCTATTAGATTTTTATCATTATTTGCCATTATAAAAATTTGAAAATATTATAATGAAGAACATGTTTCTATTGTTTTATGATCAATATGATTTTATCAAAGTAGCGAGAAATGGGTTTGTCAAGATATAAATAATGCTATAATATATAAGATAATATGTTGTACTTGAGTAAAAAATAAATAATATTAAGGCAATAGTAATGACCCGAGTGGTAAACCTGTCGACAAAAATCTATACACCAAACTTTTACTTCCGAAGGACTTCCACGGAGTTTCACTAATTTGACTATGAATTCCAGGGAATTCCAAAGAAATCCACGAAATTCCAAGGAATTTCATGAATTTACAAAGAATTCCAAAAGAATTCCAAGAAATTACAAAGGTATATGTATTTTTCTCAGGCGGAAATGAACAGATATTTTTTATCATTTATTGTAACAAAAACATTTTTAAGAACATTTGTAAAAGGCATTATATAAACTTAAAAAAATAGATTCTAAAAATAAAATCGGATAAAATGGAAACAATATTTCCAATAATTTATTATCATGTTAGGATGGAAATAGTTACTATTCATTGCAACAATAGACGGGAGAGAAAAGTTTATAAGCAGGTTTATAGAAAAATCGAAAAACAGATTCTAAAAATAAAGCAACAAAACAAGATCAACCTTTCTTATAAATGAAACTGGATCCATGGACGCTTTCAAATATGACCTTCAAAATCATATTCAAATTTTAATAACCTCTTTTGCGGCGATCTTATATGAATATTGGTTCTAATAAAACTCGAATGTCACAATATATATCTAGTAGTGAAAATGTTTCCTCTAGTAGTGCATATGTTCTATCTTGTGATGAAGAAGGAAATAGAGATAAATGTGAAATTCCTGAACAAATTTTTGAAAAACTTGTAAATGAAGGGTTACCAAACATAATGAATGATTGATTACCTTGTAAATAAATTATCTGTCATAGCTGATAATTAATTATTAGTTTTAGATGGCGGCAATGATACCTTTTTAGAAAACAGGCAACGTAGAAAGTAATTTTTGATGTAAAAGAGAAAGTTTCCAGAAAATGGCTACGAGATCCAAAGCAATGGAAAAAAGATTAGCAATTACAAGAGACAGAGGAGAAGAATATCCTTCCCAAAATGGAAAACTTATACTGAAAAAAGAAGATAGAACAGAGACTGTTCTATCTTCAGAGACTAAGTAGCACCCTAAATAATCCAGCATTTAGCTGATAAGATACTAAATAGCATCCTTTAAATTGGTGAAAGAAATAATCCCAAAACAACGATGATTAACATCCACTAAAATAATTTTGGATCAAAATTTCAATCTCTCAACACTACAAAACACAAAATGCAGGTCGTTCGCTCACTAAGACGCGTGACTATGAAAAGGAAGGAAATCAACCGATGGAATTATCACGTAATAGAAAACACATAATCGCAGAAAGTCTACTCCTGGAGTGGGTTGGAACTTTTGATGCGAAGATATCAGTGACGTAGTTTTCCACGAAACACTAAAACACTATATACTGCACTCGATGCGCGTTTCGCCAACCCGTTGGCATCATCTGGAGATGATTAAAACTAAACTTATGCTAACAATTTACCCTATTTATACCTAAACTAATGTCACGGTTTACCAAATCGTCACGGTTTGGTGAACCGTGACCCACTAATCAATAAAGCAGGCTACTTGGGATAGGCCCTCTGTCACTATCCATACTATTTCTACACCTTATTATTTTCAAGCTTTCAAATGCATCCAGCTGTCTAGTATTTGTTACATTCCTAATTAATCTTAAATTCCTAATATCTATTTTATGGTTGTTCTCAAACGCATGTTGGGCTACACTAGACTTTTTTGTTCAACCATATCTGAGATGGGCCATATGCTCTTTGAATCTAGTATAAATTGATTGTCTAGTCTGTCCAACATTGATTACAGTCCTTACATCTAATTTCGTAAATTCCCGACTTTTCGTTTGTTTCAATTCTGTCTTTTGAATTGCCTAAAAATTGTTGTAGTTTGGTTCCCGATGAATGAACCACTGTCATACCCACATATTTAAAAATCTTACCAATACCACGGGTGTATCAAAGATCGAATGGAATCGATACAAATTTCGGATTTTCTCTTTCATTTTGAAAGGTCGAAGCGACTACTCTTTAAACTTTCGTTTCCTAATTATTTTATCAATTAAACTTACAGAGTATCTATTACTAAATCCTTAATCAATGCCTTTTCTGTTTCAAACCTCTCCTTATTGAAGGGGAAGCTTAATAGATGAAGGAATAGGAAACTAAAACTCGCCATATTGTATTAAGCACAATGCAATGGTGAGAGTCCTCAGAGATATATCTTGGAGTACTGGTATCTTTTCTGTAAATATCAAATTCTAACTTATTTTCACTATTTCTAATTATTAATACATCTAAAAATGGTAGTTGTCCAGAGTTGTCAGTACCATATGTCAATTTAACTGACGTGAACCGACTGTTTAATTTAGATACAAAATTATCAATATCAGCAACTTTTGTATCGAACACAGCAAAAATATCATTCACAAACCTAAGCCAAATCCTGGGGTTATACTCGAATTCTTCCTTTGCTTCCGTCTCGAATCTGTTCATGAAGAGACTGGCAATGAATGGTGGCAAAGAGTTACCTAGTGCTGTTCCTTCATGTTGTTCAAAGAAATTATCGGTGAATCGAAAACAATTTTGTTTCATGCAAAGTTTAGTGAGTTTAAGATATTTTTTTACTACATATTGACTGAGATTGTTTAATTTGAGTAGATCCTTAAGGTAGTCCAAGGTCTGTGGTATCGGAACACTTGGAAACAATGAACAAACGTCAAAGGAGATCAAAATTTCACCTTCTTGTAACTGAATATTTTTCACCTTATTAATGAAATCGTTGGAATTAATCACAGAGAAACTAGGTGGTGCAATAGGTAAATTGTTTAACTCTTCTGTTAACCATTTTGATAGGTCGAAATTCGGTGATCCGATTGCTGAAACAATAGGACGTACCGACTTTCCCGGTTTATGTGTCTTAGGCAAGCAGTACAATCTAGGTACACTTGGGTTAGATACATGTAACTTCCTATTTAAAGCTGGAGTAATAAGGTTGTTGCAGGATTTAAGTACATTTCTTACTTCAATAACCATTTTTGGAAATGGATTTCTAGAAAATTCTTTATAGGGACCATTACTAATCATAATAATCGTCTTTATCTAACATAACAACCTTATTGCCCTTATCAGCTTTTAAATAAAAACAATCTTTTTCGCGCAACCGTTTGATAATTTTTCTGTCTTTTGTAGATTTTGACTTTTTGTTTACTTTAGTGACAATATTTGTCGAGATTTGATTTCTGCAAGCTTCTCTGACAAATCCTTTAGAGGAGTCAGGAAGGTATTGAATTGAACTTTCAACACTTGGAACAATCTCATCTAAAATGCCTTCAGAGTAAAGCAAAATTTAATCCCTTGTATAAGAAGATTAATTTCTTCTTTATCAAACGACTGTGAGGAATGATTTTCTACTTCTTTTTTGAGAAACACGTTCTTTTGACGTACTATCGATTAATCTTTTGAGTTATTTATTTTGTGACGAAATTTTCTTAATAAATTTCGCGTTAATTGATATAAACATGTTCCTCTGAAAGTCACACAATTGTTCAGTTCTAAATTATTTAACTTATAGGTAAGCTTTTTGTAAAGTCCATATGCTTGTAATTCAAGCGTACTTCGTTTACTGTACAGATACTTAATTTCTAAATCTAGATATTTCTGCTTTGCAAACATTGTAACTTTATTTGAAATGTGTGAAGAATTTGGAATTTTAACTTGACAAAATTTGGAAATACTAAACGACGTTTGCAAGTCTTTAGAAACCAAATATCTGACCCTATTAATTTAATTTTAGCACTAACCTGAATGGATAAAATATTACTGATAATACTTTCCATGGAGAATGTGATGTTTAAAATGTAATCTATAAAGTTACTGAAAAGAAAATATTACTAGTTGATTTTTATACTTAAAATACATGATTATTTCTCACTATGATGAATTCAACTGTAACAGCGTGTTTTGCATTAAACGGACGTTAAATACGAGAGACTGTTTCCACATTTTTTCTTTTATGTCTAGAATTAGGGAGTTTGGATGTCATCACAGAGATGGATTTTTAACCTAATACTGCATTCCGAAAAACGCGTGATGTAATAATAATAATAAATTAAATTGCAATTTTTAACAGTGTACTTACACATTAATTAATTAATCTTTTGCATGAAAATCTGGCATCGATGAGCGGTCGTCAAGCATCGAGAAACATAGTCCCTAAACAAAGCACATTGTTAGCTGATTACCTGCTCGATTTATCTTCTATTTGGTAGGAGGGGTTATTCTGTTTACATCATTTAGCAATTTTGTTTAATCCCGAGAACTTTCAATCCAGGGCGTTAAACTGTCATAGAATTGGCAAGTCGTGCGGTTATTCAGTGGTGCAACAGTAGGTGACGTTACCAAGCCGTGCAACGTTGCGTAACTATGTACCAACTGTACGAGAAGACATTGTAAATAATTGTATTAAAAAATACACGGCTGTGGTTATGTGTTGACGAGACGACATATCGTAAAAAAATTCCATTGTTAATGTTATAGTACTTGTACTGGTCCCTCTCAAACAGACAATTCCGCTATTACTAGCTAGCAAGAGACTAACTAAATGTACTGGCAAAGCAATTACGCCAGTGGTGCTGGAGATGAAGCGATAATGTGTTTGGTAGGCCGTTCTCTTCAAGAACATGGTTGTATGTTGGTACATGTTATGTGTAAAGTGCATGCTTTACATGTTGTGGAAGAAACTATTCGACAAGATTTTCCAGAGGTAGATGCATTAATAGCAAGTACAAAAAAGTGTTCCTTAAATCTCCTAAACATCTTCGCGCATTTCACAAGTGTCCCGGTATTTCCGAATCACCACAGCCAACTCTTATACGTTGCGGAACATGGTTATAGGCAGCTTTTTATTATGCTGAATATTTCCAACAAATAAAAACTGTGATACTACAATTCAATCCTGATGAGGCTGTAGCTATTATGGAGAGCCAGACAAAATTCGAAGATATTTCTGTTGAAACAGTTTTAAAAACTATTCACAAGAACTATAAAAGACACCGGTTTTACTAAATTAGGACAAATTTGTGGTGGTACGGATGGTGCAACCCCAGATCAGTGCGTTCAAAGTCTATTTTAAGTATACCTGCATTACATCAATGGATGTCGACCGATCATTTTCAAAATATAAGCATATTTTTTCACCACACTCACGGATACAACCATAGAAACATAACTGATGCGGCAAAATTTTTACATATCTTCTCCAGTTTCTGATAACCAAGCTGGTTCATCAAGCTAGTTAAGAGGGTAAGTTGTGCATACATTGTTATAAATTGTAATAGTTTATTGTTTTTATTACTAATTAATTTCTTTTATTACGCTTATTATTATGATGCATACGTCTATGTCCCGCCGCACAGTGGACGGAAACGCCGAAAAGCTGGCCAAAATATAAAGGCATTGAGCTATTTTACTGAAATTGTGCATACAGGGGTGTTTTGTTTCGCTGATCAAGAATCCGAAGTTGAATTTTGAAAAAAACAAAATGGCGGCCATGAAATTCCCCCAAAACATACCAAAAATCGCCAATTATCGCTGCATTTTTACAAAACTTTATATGCAGCTTTTTTGGGACGCTGATGAAGAATCCCATATAGAAACTTAAAAAAATTACGGTCAACAATATATACATAGTTCAAAATTTATTATTGAATTGAAGTGAATTCATGTGTTTCATTTGTTTCGGGAAAATTAGGATCTGGGGAATGGAATAAAAATGTGTAATGACTTTGAACGCATGAGTTGAGAACGCATGACGTTCTCATTTCATGAGAACGCATTCAAAAGGAGCCCACTTTATGGTGCACGAATATGCATGCATCCGTGCATTCGCGCACAATTTGGTCAATATCTCGCAAAGATGCAAAAAGATGCAGCTAATTTTTTATACACTTTCGAAAAAATGTTCATTGAACACATTCCAATAAGTTTCAAGACCAACCATCACCAACCGCGTAACTTATGGCTTTTTTTGTGGAGTTTATGAATCGTTGCATGTACAAAAATGCACTCCACTTTGATAATTATTTACTAATTACCATATAAATAAACTGATCTGATACTGAGATATTTTAATTGTACTTACTTTCTGATGCAGAATCCATTTTTATGACACAGAAAACTGCACTTTGAGAATTTTTTACACTGCAGACAAAATTTATCGATTTTTGAAGCGTTGCGAGCTGCCGAAGTGACGCGCTGCACGGTCGCACAATAAGTAATTTCCTCGCTCAGGTAGTGAACCCGCACCTGTATTAATGGTCGTTTCTAATGCTAGGGGTATCACTACATCGATTTAAAACGTTACCATTTCAAAAAAAAATCTTCATTTTTTTAATTTTGGCCAGCTTTTTGGCGTTTCCGTCCACTGTGCGCCGTACATTTCTGCCAACTCTAATCATTAGTAAACTCTCTGTGGCGAAACATACATCGTAGAAAAAACACTAAATGCTGATTCGCTGAGACAAACAAAGGCGGTGACACAGGGAGGAGCTATTATATAAAGAAGTTTACAAGGTAAATACTGTTCAGGGTTCCCAACTGGGGGGTTTTCCCCCTAAATTTTGGGAGAAAATATAGAATGGCATTTTTTTAGGGCTCAAATATTTTTAGGGGCACAAAATATACTTAAAATTTTTCTATCAGACATTCAGGTCTATTACGGTGCACTATTGTATATTAATTATTTTCAGATTATTAAAACATAAGCAATAAATTAAGAAATTGCAATTATGGTGTAAGATGTTTTCAATAACAAATATCAAATCAGTTATCTGAAAAATAAAAGATTATTGGAAATTAACTAATACTCCACAATATGGTGACATAAACTTTATCAAGAACAGATATTGGATGTTGATAAATTTAAGTAGTGCTTAATGACTACTAAATTGTATTCATAGTTATTTTTTTAGGGGATTGTTAGGGGTATATCCACTTGTGGTTGGGAGGAAAGATTTTTAGGATTTGGTAACCCTGATACTGTTTACTGTACTGCCTGCCCCTGTTTTGCAGTCTGCCTCTGTTATTTATATCATGACATCAAAATTCTCTAAGACTATTCATTATGTATTTGATAGTGATGTAGTTCTGCAGCCATTATAAAGAATCGCCACTGTCTGCAACCATATAAATGGGATTTGATAGTAATAGTTATAAAAGTTCAACGCACACTATTTTCTTATATTATAAAATTTAAATTTATTTTAATTAAATAAGCGGTTTTAAATTCAAACAAAGTTAAACTAATTATCAAGCAAAATGAAACCATTAAAATTTCCTTATTCTTTATCAAACAATTAAATATTACGAGTATATACTGAACTGTTAGCGGAAAAGTTTATATTCTGGCAATTTTCCATTATATACAAGGACTTTTCCCGAGTTCAAAGTTCTTATGCCTCAAAACAGTCAAAACGATTGTTTTTTCTTGCTAAAGAGAAGCATTTGTTACGGGATAAGTGTTATCAGTTTCAAGTATTTCATATAAATAATAATGGTCCTTAGAGATTCTGGTTTCAATTAACTCTGAGTTTAATGAGTTGTATTGTTTTTGGTGATGCCTAATTGAGTTATAGTTCCTGAAAAGTGAACAACTCGAAAAACCTTTATAAGTGAGTCTTTTGTGAGTATGTGTCGTTAACATTGCTTTAACGCATATTATTATTAAATATTCGAGTAAAGTAGGCATAATATTATATAGAATAGGGTCAGACTGATATAATTTCGGGAAGTATGTCAAAATCTGCTAATAGAATGTACGTGTTTGACTACGTTCTAAGATGCTGCCTATTTTTATGGATCAAGTATGGGACAATCAGAAAATTGAAAAATGTCAATTGTGGCATAACACGACTAAATAGAATTTGGTGATAATGGATCTGCTTAAGATCTGATTCCTGTTCAGAATTCTGCATATTCATTATTAAGTCTTAAAAACAACTTGTCAAAATTGAAATTGCTCATAAGACTAAGGATCGGAAAGCAGCGATGAATTCCAAAGATGACTTTTATATAGATACAATATGATATTGTAAAAACCTAATGAAACATTCCCAAAAAATATGAAATATTCTTGTGTAGTGTGCAATAAATCTGTTTTCCTTATAAAAATGGGAACTAAAATTAAAAGTATATATCAAATAATTGGACGGCTAGCAGCTGTAAAAACAATTATTCACTGATCGATGGGGCCCGTTATTGTCGAGTGTCCAGTAGCAATTCATAGATGGATAGTGTAGTTGAATCTATTACAATTATGCTCACTACCCCATGTTGAAAATAAATACATCAATGACTTCGAAGTCATTGCAATATAATCTAAATACGTAGTATTTATAAAACGTCTATGTCAATAACACGTATCTCTCGATCTCTGATAGTAACTATTATTCTAAAACCTACTTGCGTATACAGTCACGTTTACTTTAAATGATCGGAGAGCGCTGACATTCTCATGTTATTTGTGGCGATAGAGGACTAACCTTATGATTGAAATAGGATAGCTCACTGGTATTTTTTTTTGTTCATAGACCATGCAGCCAGTCGCTATAAGAAGTAAGTAAACCTAAACTCAATGGTATTAAAATGATATATTACAATAATACTCTCTGAGCTTACCTGTTTCAATAATCATATTGCTTCGTCATCAAAAGTGGACATGGATATCAGCACTCTCCGTCTATTTCAAGTAGCTGTAGCTCTACAACCACTATTTTTATACATTCTGCGTAAAAATATTTTCCATTTTATATGAATAGCAGATTTTAAAAACTATTACAAAAAAAATACGTTTTTTTTTATTAGTTTTCCAAAAAGTAGTTTTCGCATTTAATATTCATTTTTAATTACCATTAATACGGTAGTGTATTAGAAAGCCATATGAAATATCTACGAAAACCACTTGCTTATTAACGATGCGTTTATTAAATACTGAAAAATATTAGCGTTTGTTGGTGTTGGTCCTAAAGTAAGTGTTAAAAAATTTTTTCTTCTTTTTTTAAAGCTTGCTTTTCCTAGTCGTACCAAAAAAGAAATAATAATTTCTTTGCCAAAAAAATAAAAGCCAAAAAAAGCAAGGCGTGCGCACTTTGTATGATTGTACGTAAATTGTATGAAGTTTACAGGTCTTGCTTATTTTTGGCAAAGAAATTATTTTTTGCTTTTTAGTACGACTAAGAAAAGCAAGTTTTTAAACTTTTTTTTATTTTTTTTTATTTCTTCTTTTTAATCATATTTTAATTAAACTATTATCATAAATTAAATTATTATCATACTTCTGCAGGTATTTCAATTTTCATCCCCGCTCCCCCTACGTGGGGATGTTTGTAAAAGTAACGATGAAATATTGTATTATCATCCGACCTTAGTAACTGTGCAAAATTTCAACAATTGGAAGAGCGTTAAATGAAGTATGCAAGATTTGAAGACAAACATTCTGGAATACTACGTTATGAATTAAAGAAAAGCAAGTAAAAAGGGTATTTTGAAGAAATCTTGTGATCTGTAGTGTAAAATAAGTGCTGTACTTGATGAAGGCATACCAGAATCAATTACCGAAATAGCAAAGAACTTTGTGCTAGATTTGCTGCCGAAAAAGTCTCGTGACCAATATGAGAAAAAATATGAACTATTTGAAGAATTAAATAAGGAAAATGGCATTACCGTAATAAAGGATGATGTAATGTTGACTTATCTTTATGAAAAAGTAAAAATTTTAAAACCTTCGTCCTTGTGGTACAACTTTTCGATGCCTAGAGCTATTTTTTCTATGAAAGAAAATTTAAACATTGATACTTATTCGAAAGTGGCAGCGTTGTTAAAGAGACAACCCGTAGGATATGAACCCAAGAAATCTAAGGTCCTTTCAAAAAAGGAAATCAACAACTTTCTAAAGGAGGCACATTTAATGGTTAAAGTGGCTCTCCTTATTGACATTTGCGATGCCTGTTAAAGGGAAGAATTGCATTCTCTGAAACTGCTAGGCACCGATAATTTAAAGATTAAACGAACTTACCTAAGTGAAGTTTAATCATAATTATATGCAGCCTCGTCGAAGTAAATAAGTGTAGTGTAGTAACTTCGCTTAGTGTCAAATCTCAGACAGTTCAAAGGTAAATTTTTGACCGAACCTATACTCATATGCCCATCGGTACTTCGCACTTCCTTGTCGAATCATTCCTGTTTAAAGCATTGCTGCAATAATTTGGGACGGGAATAGGACAGTACCTTATTTACTGCGACGAGGCTGCATATAATTATGATTAAACTTCACTTAGGTAAGCTCGTTTAATCTTTAAATTATGCTTCAGCCTCGTCTCGTAAATAAGTGTAGTGTAGCGGTTTAAAGCAAGTTGCAATAATTTTCATTAAGAACCTTTAATTTTAAACCACAAATTGGGAGCAAAAACGAAAAAATGAAATAAATGTACCACCTATAACTAATCATAATGTCTATAGTTGAGAAGATCATAATACTAAGTACAACTGAGGACTGCAAAGTTAGTTGCATTAGAAATTAAAGGCTTCTTGTAAAATGCTCCAAACGTTTTTGAATTTTCTGTCCAGCCCGTCGCTAACCAGATACTGTCGTAACTGACTCCCTTCCTGGGGGGCGTACGCATGCCGGCTGCTATGTGTACTGAAAAAGTTAATGTCTAACCCTCTCTTCTTTAATATGGTTTTCAGCCATCTGGTAATAGTTTGGTCAGTAGCTGCTCGGTGCGGTCTTTTAAATGTTATAAAAATATTACTAGTGGTTCCTCGAATAGTCTCGGTTTTTTCTAGATATGAAAACAGTGATTTTGCTGGACAAATATTTACATCATCAGTATAAAATGGCAAGATAAGAGTGGGTTGTATCTTATTGATATTCGAGGTTTTAATTCTTTTTGTAATTTGGATTTCTAACCTATCTAAGAGATTTTCTATATTGTTTAATTCACTACTTGCTAAGGTTGACGATGACGTTGACCCGTGGCGAAAGCTAGAAGCATAGTTGTCTTACATGTTAAATATCCCAGTGAAAGAGTCTTCGCAGATATGTTTTTCATGTGATTTATAACTATAGTTGGGTCCCAAGTCTTGTTGTATTTAGGTAAAGGAGGTTGCAAGCAACTTAGATCTTTGTAAAACCTCTTAATCCTAAATTCCTTACTTAAATTTGGGCCCAGTATTTGCGAAAGTGCGGCTCTGTATGAATTTAAGGAGCTAAATGAAGCTTTATTGAATTGAAACGTTAGGAAACTTAGCACTGAGGATACTGATGGTGTAAATACGTTTACATCATCACGACTGCAATACTCCCACCACAGTCGCAAACCAACGTTATATTGGTTGATAGTAGCCTCTGTAATAGGTTTTTACCAAAGTTAATGTCGTTTTAGAGTTCATACACAATTTTTTAAAAAGTAAGGTACTTCGATCAACTATATCTGGATATAGTTGATCGAAGTACCATTCGTTGTCTAAATATTAATACTTTTTGGTCCACTATTGTTCTCATGTAAAAAAAAAACTAAAACTAAAAAAAAACCCACTAAAATCAGTAAATCAAGGTCGGGAGCAAATAGAGTTTTATTAGATACGACGAAAAGCCTAGTAACTTTTTTTTATAAAGCTCATGGTACGGAATTTACAGGGTGTTATAATTCATTTCATTTCATTGTTCTCGAAATCCCATACTGCACTTGTCCCTGCTTTTGATTTGCTGATTTCGGAAAAATTATGGTTTGTAACTTTTTTAACAGGAGTAATATTTGACCGAAAAAAAAAATAGTTTTTCGATAACAGACGCCTTTGAACTCAAGAGGACGTTAATTTTAGACAGCTGCGTAGCAATTTAAAAAATTGGATTAACTTTATACCGTTTATTAAAAAAAATATATCACAGTAAGTTCACTCCCTACCTTATGTTAAATTTCTTATACCACAATTTGTGAATTTGGTATACTTCATTAGAATATTTTATTTGCCAAATCTTGAGTATCTTTTTTTAAGGAAAAATATTTTTTAAACAGTGTTTTTGTCTAGCTCTCACTTTGACACCATGTATTTTTGAAATTATTAATCTTTGATTACAACTTTTTAAAGATTTTCGAAATATTTTAGGGTCTTATTTTCATTAAAACGAATGCATTAATTTGCGAAACATCGGGTGTCTCAGAGGTCATCAACGGGACACTCATATATAAGTTCATTTTTTTAAATTCTATACTTAATTTAACAATAATTTTAATAAAGTATATCATATTTAAAATTCAAATTTTTTTTGAGATATATTGATAGCTAAAATAGATTACCAAAAGTTAAGATGCGAAATGTTCTTCTCTCTTTCAAACTGTTTTCGGTGTGTAACGGCGTAAAGTGAGAAAATAGGCAGATTTCAGCTGTCAATATATCATAAACATTTGAAACTTCATTATGGCATACCTTAATAAAACTTAAATTAATTATAGAAATCAAAAATGAACTTACATATGGATTGTCAAATTTAAAATAAGGAAGTTGATATCCGCCCCGCGAATGTAAAACATCTTGTACACTTCACAAGATTTTTGTGCCCTTTTACGTACCATGTAACATAAAATTTAAAATATTTTTGGTATTTTTTATATAATTTTGAAATTTTTTATATTTTTGGGACCCCCGGTATATTCGGGAAATTAAGAACTTACTTCTCCAACACCGGAAACAACTGCTAGATAAAGATAGGGAGTAATTATGTTTTAATTAAAATTATAGGTATTGTTGTCAAATTAAAACCATTGCTTACAAAATGTTTTGTAAACAAGTCAGGCGGAACTATTTACTTACCAACTTTCTCTTGTTGAGCTAAATTCATTAAGAATCTAGTTCCATTCATGTTGATGCAGTGGAAATTATTGTAATAATAAAAAAATAATGGCAACACAGCTGGGACTCAAAAAATGCGCAAATGATATACACTGTATACAATCGGACTTGTTAATGATAGCCCCGTGAGTGTGGCTTGAGGAAAACTGAGAAATATATTTTTATGTAAATATTAAATCATGTTACCCCTCCCCTATTGTGCGCTGTATATTTGTTTTTCATGTAGTGTCATGTGAATTACACTATTCTAACGACAATAGAAAACCCGGGCTTCTGATTGCCTGCGGTATATATCGGGCTTGGTATAGCTAGTCAGGTACGTATATGTATATGTATATGTATATGTGTGTTTTTTTATATATATATATATATATATTTTATATATATATATATATATATATATATATATATATATATATATATATATATATATATATATATATATGAATAGTGGTGAGAGGTACGAAACTTCTCTTCTCATATGGTCTGAATGCTACTATCCGACCGACATCCTAGATGTCTCTGTGGCGGATAGCGACTTGCATCACAGCAAGTACCGAGAGCTGCGACCCCTAGCCCAGGTGGACTAAACTAATGTTATTAAATATGATTTGAAGGAAACAACTACTCAGCGGGCAAATACCCCGACCTGCATTGAATTACACCATCAAATCATGATAGATGGAAAGCCAATATCATTTGTCAATTCCTAACCAGACATAGATCGATTTCGAACTTATTTGTTCTCTTCAGTATGCCATAGGTTATGGAACAGACAAATGATAGTGGCCAACCTGCTAGTTATATACTAACTAAGGTGAAGTGAATAGTGGTGAGAGGTTTGAAACTTCTCATATGGTCTGAATGCTACTATCCGACCGAATATATATATATATATATATATATATATATATATATATATATATATATATATATATATATATATATATATATATATATATATATATACTAAAATCACAATCACATACCTATCAATAATTAATAAGTAGGTGAAATGCAATATGTTATAATATATAATATTTCAAAAATTTATTTTTACTGAAATATTTTTTTAATCAGAATGTTAGACGGACAGATAGGCAGGCCTGTCATTGTACATAATGTCTGCCACTTTCACCTGCCGCCACCATTGGTAATATTGCTGTAATTAGCCATACAGCATACATTTCGATATTCACCTATTTGCATAACTAGTGGGTAGTGTTATTTTGATCGATTAAGACAATTAATCACACCACTGTTGATTAGTACTAACAACATATGCATTACTAATCATATTACAGGATTAGTATGAGTAGGAAATTGGAATATAGGTATAATTTCCTAATTTACGTTGTACGCTTGCATTTTTAGGAACGAACGGAAGTGGTATAGTTTTATACTATTATTATATATTTTATGTATAATCAAAATTATGAAAGAATGTCGTTAGGTCATCGTTATAAATCATATGAACCAAATCAGCACTGCGATAGTCAAATTCATGCTTGTTGAAATGACGTTCAGATATAAACAAACTTTACTCGTAAAAGAGTAAAAACATAACCTACAATTTCTCCGCTAGAATTTTGAATAATTTAACGATTTGGTCAGTCTTCAAGTTTGAACTAATTTTATGTTTTTATATAATTTGGCAAAATACAGATTACTTGTAGATATTAATAATGCAAGGGCACAAACGAAAAAGGACGAAGGCACAAAAAAACAATTTTTGTATTCATAATATCATAACTGTACAGAAGAAAAGATATGAGGGTCTCGTGTTATAAAATACTTTGATATATACCGTACAGGTGATAAAATATGAGGCTATATCAGATGTGCGAAAAAGGGATGAGGGTCCAAGTACTCTGTTGCAGTTCCACCTTCTCGACACTTGTTTTATTTACGCATATATGTAGTTTTATATGAATACTTAGTACGCTTTTGTTTCTAGTTGAGAGAGAGTGCTTCGGGTCTAGATATTGCAGGTTATTTGGTGCTGAAACATGCTCTTCCATAACCTCATTTTTAAGATGTCCGACGAAGAAAATACTGTTTTCCAGCTGTCTTCCAAAAAAGACCAAAGTATGCTCGTGTTACTGAGGCGTCAAAAAAGCTAAGAATTCCAAGTCATGAAACCGGTGAGAGTTGTAACTGTACTAGATATAAATGTTTTGAAAACATCAGCAATCAAGAACGGCAGCATATTATAGAACATTTTAATGAAGTCAAGATACATGATGACCTAAGCTTACATTTATCTAACCTAATTATATACACAGCTGTAAAGAGACACCGAAGAAAACAAAGTAATGACAAAAATGTTGACTACCATTCTTTCTCTTACAAATTTAAGGTGAGATAATGTTTATGATATTGGTAGAAGGCAATGCTATCACTTCATAGAATATCAACGAAACGCCTGCGCCTGCGAAACATCCAACAAAAATTAGTTGAAGTGGGACATGTCGAACTTGATCTTCGTGGTCGACATTCAAAACGTCTAAAAAAGCTTGCACAAGATACAACTGCTACAGTTTATACACACATACATAAAGGAAGCCATTCACATTATAGCCTTCACGACTCAAAAAAAATCAATTTGCCAAAAAGAGTTAAGTGTTATAAGTTAATGAAATTCAGTTTCGTTTTATGTTTGTGTTACATTATAGCTTTACGTCCCTTATGACTTTCGCTTTATAAAAATAAAGTATATTCTATATTTTGTAAAGCTCTGAGTAGGTAAATAATAATAAAGGTTACTAATAAAAAAAAAGAACCAAGAAAATAAACAGTTTAGACGCAACTATGCGTAACAAAAGTTACCTAAGACTAGCTCAGTCTCATCAATAAAAAAAATACATACACACTTGGGTTCAACAAAAAGAACTTACCACTATGTACCAAACCATTAGTTTTTATTTTGCATCTAGCAACGTGGTGTCCACAGCGACAATACTGTTGCTGGTAAGTTTTTGATAAATGTCAGATTTGATTTGAGGAGAGAACTCCCAATAGTTTGGTTGTTGTTACATTAGGAATAAATAGTGTAATGTGAAAAATAGTATTTCAATTATCATGTGATACAAATAGCGGGAAATATCTTCAACACACTATATGTCCGCGCGCCATTAGCAAAAACAAAGGACGCAACCTTGTTTGCTATTTGTCGAAGTTAAGATCTGAACTCAGGAGCAGATAGACAGTGACTAGCTAGTTTTGTTATAATTTGGATAATTATTATATATTAAACCTAAAATAGTTACTAATATTTTGGTTTTAAATTGACTGATATTTTCGTGTCGTTTGTGTGACAGTTTCCAGTAGTGGCTGAATGCTACTGCCGTCTAGCGAGAGAATTTGGTAATTACTTCAAAAAATAAATACACAACCATAAAATAAAATTATTTCAAGGAATTAAATAGGCAAATTTACTAATTTTCCATGACTTCTTTTAGACTGCATAAAATTCTCTAATATTTGCATGTTTTTCAGTTTTTATAGTTTAGTAAGGATCCTCTAATCTGTCATATTCAATAAGGTTTCAAGATGCTCCAAGTAAACATATGTTTAAAAGTAGTCATTTTGTCCATTAATCCCCGATATTGTTAATGTATAAATAAGAGATCTCTATCTTAAACGGAGTTTTAGTGACAAGAAAATTTATTACAAACAAAATATAAATATTAAACTAGAAATCGGCTGCTCCAATTTCTAGCTCCTGCGGAGGGCCGAACGCCTCTGGCGTTCTATGAGAGGTTTCCGGGTCCGAGACGCGTCCTAATGTCTCGGCCATCGGCCTCGACGTAAAGGGCCTACGGCTGAGACACATCGACATGTTTCAGCCTTACGTCCTTCACGGATAGGGCCTTTGGCCCTTTGTAGCCCGAAACGTCGCAGTTTTTCGGAAAAAATCACCTTTTTTCGAATTATTTTTCGAATTTTGACCGAATCGGTACTGCGGACCGATTCCTTATTTCCCGGTCTCCCCAGACGCGTCAGCATGTTTCGACCTTACGTCTTTCACGGAAAGGACCCAAAACGTCACAGTGTTCCGAAAAAATCACTTTCTTTTCGGTTCCCGCATTAAAACACCCCTTATATTTTTTTCGAATTCACTGATCGATTTCCCGCCCCAGATATGGCCGGAATCCGCGGAAAAAAAAATTTCGTATTTGGGACACCGGTTACACTAAATTTTCTTCGGGCCATCGTATACCACTCACTAATAAATTTAAATAAAAAATTAATTTCGAAAAGATTTTGAAGGGAAAATTTTGAACGCAGAAATCTCGCGAAAGGGAACTTTCGTAACGGGTTTTTGTGTACGGATCGAAGCATCAAGGTTGGGAGAAGCTTCGCCGGCCCGTATCGAATAGTGTCATTTTTGACGTTTACACTAAAAATTTATTTAAAAATTTAAATATGGCCGCCGTTTTTTCTATCCCAATATAGTTTTTCTACACATAATGCCGACGTGAAGCAATTTTACTTTTCGACGTAAAAATACTCGTATCTTTCTCGTTTTTGAAAAATAAGGAATCTAAATGTCGCGGCGCACTGAAAAATTATTCCTACTATCGATCCTCGCGAACCAAAAACGTCGAAAATTCCTGGAACATAGCCCTTAGAGTACCTAATTTCCCGAAAATTAGACAGAGAGGCCCGATGAAAGGCAGCTATCAGCGTTTATGAAGCCGTGACGCGAACCGAAACTCAGAAGTATTTTCAAAAATTCATCTTATTCATTTCTGGAAATTAAGAAATGAAAATATGGCTGCAGGCTGAAGAAAATATGAATCTTTCGATTTCCGCAAACCACGATCGGCCACCTGTAGCGGAAATAAATATAGTTTAAAAAAACTAAAAAACACGCTTTTAAAGCACATCAAACTAAAAAAGTGAAAAATAATTATTAATATAAACTGAAAACAATAATGAACGAAAAATACTAGTATTATTGTAAAAAAAGCGTGGGTTGCTCGATATACAAAAAATATGGCACAAAGCGCCCCACGCTTTTTTCACAATAATACTAGTATTTTTCGTTCATTATTGTTTTCAGTTTATATTAATAATTATTTTTCACTTTTTTAGTTTGATGTGCTTTAAAAGCGTGTTTTTTAGTTTTTTTAAACTATATTTATTTTTCACTTTTTTAGTTTGATGTGCTATGAAAGCGTGTTTTTTAGTTTTTTTAAACTATATTTATATTGCTTCTGAAAAAAAAAAATATATTTTTTTTCAGCCATGGGATTTGAACTCACGCCCGAGGAGTCGGTCGTTTCGCGTCGACTAAGACTTGTGCCTTAGCCCGCTCGGCCAACAACAGAACTGACAATCACCGAATGTACTTACAGTATTAAGCCTCTTGCTCTCACGCAGAGGATACGTGAGGAAAGGAAATTATTTAATTCTGGCGATCCTGATCAGGATAATGATATAAACTTATCAAATTATTGTATTGTTACCGATTCTTCGTAAGTGTACAAAGTTTCAATCAAATATGTCCGTTTAAAGTGGGTCAAAATCGAGTCCAAAGAGTCGGTTACAAACAAACTCACAAACAAACATACAGGTGAAGCTAATAAAAGCGTGTTAAAAAGCGTTGCGTTTGAAACCTGATGCAAACATAGACAGAGACGTCCAATGAAAGGGAGTTACCACCTTTTATAATATAGTAGAATAGCAATCATATAATTTAAAGTAAAATTGCTGGTGATATCATTCCTTGTCCCTAACACTCCCTTTATGTTAAATGCCGCTTTAAAATCTTGATAATACTGTGGGTAAGTAATTCAACCACATCATAATAGTTTTAAATTAGTTTGTTGTTGAAGCAGTTTCATTGAATCACTCGTTGAAACTAAAGTTGTAATGACATGTCACGATTGTACATTAAATTATATTGAAACATAGGAGAATATCTAAGATAATTATTAAAATGTTGTCGAAATAATGGAGTCTGCATGTTAAGTAATTGCATTAATTTCTGTTACAAATTCTATAGTAATTTGGTACAATTGCAGTTGAAACTCCTTTTAGAAGTTCAGTTTTGTTCAAATTTAGCTTAAAAACGTGACTAGACTTTTAATAATCTAAATGTTCAAAGAAGTTTTATGAAGTTATTATTGCATTTATATAAAGGGTACAAGTCATTATTTTAAAATAATGTGGTTGTTTCATATTTCGACAGGTTTTATTAGCAGGCTGAATATTGAATATAAGCCTTTATCGCAATAAGTGTTCGATTTTCGACAAGTAATTGAAGGGCAAAGATGCGTGAAAGAAAGATTCTTGATTGAACGAACGTGTATGACGCGATCTTTGGAAAAGAACTGTGAACTTTTTTTAATCAATAAAGCAAAAGTTTATAAAGAAATCAAACTCCGGGACAAAATGGCAAATATTTCAATTCTACTTTATTTCTATGGACATGTTGAGAAATTATTTCAAACTTAATAATTGTCATATAAATCAGTTTCTTTCGGCTACCACCTATTCTTCTTTCTGAAATATTCACATTTAAATTTGTTCAATGTATATTTTCGGGTATTCTGAAAATCTGATTGTTACAAATATTGTATTCCAATAAAAGAAATTGCAGGAAATTTGTTATAGAAATTAGTAAATTGCTTGCGAAGTTTCTGCTATAATTTAAATGTGTATACTCGTTGATGGACATGCATAATAAAATGAAATATCGTAAATAACAATAGTAATTTCAGGACGGGGGGGCAGTTTCGAAAATGCGCCAACAAACCCTTATTTATTTATTACGTAAATGTGTGTTAGCCATAAAAGTAATTGCGTTAGGCTGTGCTCTATGTAAAAATTGTGTGCCAGCGAAAATGGAATGAAAAAGTAACTGAGAGGGCAAGTTGACTGATTCCAAAATTATGATAACAATATAAATTTAACCATATTTTAATTGTTTACAAACAATACATCAAAACTTTGTTTTGGAAATAATTTTCCATTAGCAGTACACCATATTAAATAAACAATAAAAATAGCAAAAACTAGATGTCAGGCTCTGACAATATACCGTCCTTAATTGTTAAAATTTGCAGAAGTGTTATAGTCATTCTATTATACAGGGTGTTGCAAAAGTATGTAGCCAAACTCTTACAGAAAGTAGATAGGCTCAATGTAAAACGAAAACTTTTATAAATATTTGATAATACATATTAAAGGAGTTAAACCCTTTCAAAGATAGAGAAAAAAAATATTGTTTGTGCTGTAACTCAGAAACTGTAACAAAAAATTTTGGGATCACTTTCTATTTAGGACCTAATAGTGTCCTACATTTACTTTTCAAGAAAGTGATTAGGAGCGGCTCACGTGGGACTTAGGTTGGGTGTATTAATAAACAACGTATGTCGCATAAGTTTTAGCTCAAATTTCAGAGGCCTTGAAATGGGTAATAATACGAAATGACAGATTGTCATGGAAACAAAAATTTGTTTGGCACCTTGACCGTACTTTGGCAGTCATTTATGTTGATATGGCTTATAAATTATAAATTCGGAAAAGTATCTATAATTTAGTTGGACGAGTCGTCAAAGCCGAATATAATACGCATTTCTGAAAATTAAAATAAATCCCGTAGAACCATTTATCGGACAATTGCTATCGTGGGGAAGGTATTCCATGTATTAATCTTTCGAAAAGTGAAAGATCTAAAATTTTTACTACAGCAAGAGCCGAAAAATTGGTAAGAAGAGCAAAAAACAAACTTGATACTTCAGTGAGGAAACTAGCACGCCAGTATCGAACGTCTAAGATCACAATATCACGGGAATTATCGCGAAATAGCCAAAAACACAGAAAATTAAGAAAAGCTCCAAAATAAACAGCTAACCAACTAGCCGGTATCCCTATATATTACCGTGCATTAAGAAGAGTGATCAATATGGATGACGAAAAGTGTTTTACACTCCAAATGAAGGGAAATGATGGTTTTTATACTGATAATATTGCAAAGGTCCCTGACAATGTCAGATATAAAAAAAAACTAATTCGTAGATAAAGTGTTGGTATAGAATGTCATTTCCCCAGGGGGTGTATCCAGCCTTATGTGGGTAGAGTAAGATGTGAAGCTCTGGATAGTCAGAGCTGCATCGATAATTGTCTTACGAAATTTGATGATTTTATTGAAGAAGATCACACTGGAGACGATATTGTGTTCTGGTCAGAACTTGCGTCCTGTTACTATGCCAGACAAACTGAAAATTGGCTAACAGAACAAAATGTACCATTTTCTTCGCAAAACGACATTCCTCCTAACTTTCCCCAGACTCGTCTCATTGAGGATTTTTGGGCTCTTTTATCTCGAAAAGTTTACGATGGAGGATGGGAAGTCCAAAATGAGGAGGAACTTTGAAGCAGAATATATAGAAAAGTCCGAGCAATCGATGTAAATGCTGGCCAAAACTTAAGTTTCTAGCAATAATGCTAGGTATCCGCAGAAAGTTCCGCCTTGTGGAAGACCATGGCTCTCTTTATTTATTTAAGTTCATAATTTTGTTGCTTATAAAATAGTATTTTTTACAAAAAAAACTTTGTTGACATTTGTGCCAAAACTTATGGTAGATAAATTATTCATGGATTCGTTAATTATATTAAAAATTACGATTTTTCAGTCACTATTACAGAAAAATTATATACCTGTCATATTTTGATGGTATTCACCGTTCTCGCGAAAATGAACTTAAAAAGTCTGATTACATTACAGGCTCCTTCTAGTATAATTAATATTATTAAGTATTAGTGGGACGTATTATTAATAAAGTCACCCATGTATCATGTCCCGTATATGTTCGATTAGTGAAAGTTGATGGACCTTGCAGATTATAGAAGATGTTCATATCAGCATCTTGAGGGAGTCTCCTTGTTACAAGTGGAGTATGGAGTTTCACATTATCCTGCTGGATAATAAGGTTTTTCAACTTTTTAAAATGTATTAACTTAAACTGTTCCAAGAGTCTGTGAAAGTACTCTTGTGGATTTCTGTTCCTTTCTAGAGGGAACCTATTTCCATATGCTATTGCATCCCATATGGGATGTCTCTCAGATAAGTACTGTTCCCCGTTCCACACAAAACTGTCTCTAATGGGACCCAAGTGATACTTTAAAGCGTAACTATCAATTCTAAATGAAGAAGTATTGCAGGTGGATAACAACAGATTTTATAAAAAATATATTGATTTTTTACAAAGTTGCACCTTTTTTGAAATTTGCACAGTGAAAAATGAATCTAAAATAAAATTTCAAAACGATGTAACTTTATAGAAAACCAATATTTTTTTTATCAAATTTGAAATCTGTCGTTATATTTTCCACCTGATTCTGGAAAAAATGTTTCGTAAATATTTTACAAATCGTTTAAAAAATAACCTTGGAAGCTCATAATTTTTCCAACTTTTTTGCAAATTTTAGTCGCATATTTTTTTCTGCAAAACTTGTTCATTTAGTCTTGATAGTTACGCCTTAATGTATGGCTTGAGTTATATGCTCCAGTCTATGCTCCAATACTAAAATATGTCTAAATTTCACCAGACGCCAGTGGTATGAATCAAATGTATTTTGACCGGGAAGATCCAAATATGCAAAAAGATACAGGTTGTCCCATTTAAAAATATGATTTTCGTGTAAATTGCATGCAACGAGACCGGAGTCTACCATTTTGGCTCTTTGCATCACATAATTGTACATTTTATCTCGTATCACTACACTAAATTTAAAAAAAAATCCCTTTTCGCTCAATCAAAAGCTACTAGAATGTCCTTATGGACTGGACCACACGGTGTATGGCTTATATTAGATGGAAAATTAAATTAAAACTGACTGCAATTCAAATGTATTGTAATTTTTGAATACATTTTACGTAATTGATCGGCCACAGATAATATCAAAGAATGATTCAGTTCCAGCTTGAAATACCACAACCAGGATATTAATATTCTTTATTTATACCTATAGAGTGTTCTGAAATGAATAAATTTCTACAAATTGTATTTTTGAATAAGAATCCTAGATTTAATGTATTCCAGACATGCACGATTAAGTCAAAGCATATAAATTTCCAGCCAAAGCGATGCAGATTTTTCCAATACCAAATATGCATTTAGAAAATATAATCCTATAATCTACGTATGAATCAAATATGCGTTTTCAATAAAGTTTCTTATACTCTATAAGCTTTCTAGTATCCCAAAATTTATTAAGTGAAGTTATATTTACCTATATACGTATATCTCTTTCATTTCATAAATTCTATAATTTATATGTTATATTTGAAAATGTAACATTTTGACTATATCGAGTATCTATGACGTCATTCAATTGAAAATTTACACCAGGAGTGTTTGAATATATTTGGAATGTAATAGGCCTATTGTCCATCTTAGATTTAACCGGAAACGATAAAGTATTTTTATTTTATAATAATAATAATAATAATGATAATCTGCTTTATTTGCCCAACAGGTAGCACCAATTGCAGGACAATTTAAATTACTTTTAAATGCTATGAAGCATTTTATAATATTTAGTAACAAATCTTTATATTAATCATAAAGGTAAGTAAAATAGATGTTATTAAAAGAACTAAAAATTAAATGAAAAAAAAATATTGTTAAGAAAAACAAAATAAGACTAATTATTGAAAAAAAAAACAATAAAATAATATAAATAACGATGAGAAAAAAAAATATCTTCATAACACGCAAAGGAACAATCAATAAAGGGAAATAGTAAGCTAACATTATGTCCTAAAAGTTTGCTTAGCATATTTTACCAGCTGAGTTTGTGTGCAAAGGTTTATATCACAATGTTGACTTAATTTGTTTAAATAATGGCACATACAATGTATCGGTGATTTTACATATTGGTATTGGCTCGTTTAGTGTGAAATGTGGGATTTTGTCGAGAATGCATTCTTGGAGTGAAAAAATTAATTTGTGAAAGAATTTAAGGACAGTCAATTTTATTATGTAATAATTTGTATAGAAAAAGTAGCATAGAACAAATTCGCCGGTACTCTAAAGTTTCAAAATGAAATGTGCTTAGATGTTAATTGTTATCTATACCCCTCTCAGGATATATTCCTGTCTATAAATGGTAGACATTTTAAAAATTTTCTTTGAACTTGCTCTAACACGCCTTTGTGAACTAGATAGTAAGAGTTCCAGATTTTAGATCCGTACTCAAGTTTTGATCATACATAGAGTAATATAATGATTTTGAACAATTTAAATTAGTAAATGATTTACAGTTTCTCATGATAAATCCTAACATGTTGATTGCCTCTTTTAATTTGACATGTATATATTCGACAACGCTCAGTTCAGAATCAAAATATATACCTAATTCTTTAATTGTTTGTATGCACTCTAAAACAGTGTCGTTAATGCTGTAGTTGTAGTAAAAGCAATTTCTTTTTTTGTGTAAGACACTACTTTGCATTTAGCAGCATTGATATCAATTTTGTTCAGGCCGCATCACTTGCTGACGATACTAATTTTTCCTGAAGATATATACAAACGTTTACGGAATGTATGCTCTTAATTATTTTTAAATCAACTGCAAAGATTAGTTTGTCGCACTGCATAAATCGTCTATAACGAATAGAAATAGTAAAGGCCCAAGGTTAGAACCTTGCGGCACTCCGGAAGTAGCTAAATATATTGACGATTTATATCCGTTGTAGAATATAAATTGTTCTCTGCTTGTTAGATATGATTGAAAGTAATTTAATAGATTTAAATTAAATCTATACTTTACTAATTTCTGTAAGAGTAATTGATGGTTGATGCGATCGAAAGCTTTGGTAAAATCGGTATACAAAGCGTCTACCTGTCCTCGTTGGTCTAGAATATTACAAACTATTTGACTGAATATTACTAAGTTCGTAGCAGTCGATCTGTTAAATACAAAGCCATGTCTACTGACAATATGTTTTCAGTGAACATATAGATGCAATTGTATAAAATGATTTCAAGAACTTTAGCAAAATTACACAAAAGAGAAATTTGTCTGTAATTGCTTATATTTGGTGTATCGCCTGCTTTAACAATCGGAAATGCCTTTGCAACATTCCATCGGTTGGGAGAAATTGATGATTTTATTGAAATATTAAACAGAATAAAAAGCGGTGTTAAGAATGCATTGGCACAATCTTTTACCAAAAAGGATGGTATAAGGTCTGGGCCGGATGTAATTTTGTTCTTTAACTTTTTTTGTAGAATCTTGAATTTCTAACATTGAGATGTCTGTAATACTGAAAAGTTCAGTTATTATTGCCTATAGTCACGTGATTGTCTTGTGTATCACATGGAACGGTATATACTGAACTAAAAAACTCTGCAAATATGTTTAGAATATCTTGTGGATTATCGTAGTTATTATCCTTATATGACATTTTACCAAGTATTCGTATTTGTTGCCATTTGATTGCGCAAATGACTAAAATGTCTTTGGATCCGATGATATTGAGGACTGATTATTAGAGAGGTACCTTTGATATTCTAAATCTGTCTGTTGTTTTATTGAAGCCTTTTAAACTGTTCTAAATGGTGATAATAGTTTGTTTTTTTGTACTTACGGAAATGCTTATCTTTTTGTTTAATATTATTTATTATTTCGCTTGTGCACCATTTTGGATGTCTTTTTATATAATTTAAAATTTGAAGTACATACTGGTCCAAAATACTGTACAATTTAATTTAAAATGCTTCAACGGTTGAATTAACATCCGAAAAATTTTGTAAATAGTACCAATCCATTTCAAAAAGAGCAATTTATAGGGCTGGATAATTAGCTTTCTTAAAATTATAGGATTTTTGATCATTAGCAGATGCAATGTTTGTACATTTTGGGGGAAGTGTCCTTATGTACTAATGGCGCATTATCTCGAGAAATCTCACGTTATGTTTGAGAAAACAATATCAAGTAAACGACCTAAATTGTTAAATATTCCGTTATGTTGTTGTATATCAAAGAAGTTTGCAAAATTGGTAATTAGATTGGTTTTATTGTTATTACTATAATTGTGAACATAGTGGGATATATTAAAATCTCCGAAAACGAGTATTTCACATCTAAAGTAAAGTCTATTTGTTCCAGTGCTTCAAAAAATAATTCATATTGATTTAAGCTAATACTAGGTGGTATATAAATAACAAAAAATATAAATAGTTATAAATTGAAATTGACATTTACAGCACAAAATGTCAATTATAGGAAATGAAGCTGAAAAATATGGTAGTTAAATTTTTTCTGACCTTAATTCATTTTTATATGCTGGAAGTACACCTCCACCTGTTGTATACTCTGTGATCTATAATTTCCTGTCACTTCTGTATACATTGTATATTTCAGGGAAAAGTTCACTACTTCCTCCTGTATCCAGGTTTCGGTTATGGTTATCAAGTCAAATTCGCCTTGTGCAGCAGATGGGTAGAATTTCTGGATTTTGCTGTTAAGTCCTTTTACATTTTGGTAACTACAAGTCAGTTATTGGGTGTTTTTGGGCGTTATTAGTTTAAATGATTGGTAATAATTTTTGGGATGTCATTTTCGTATTTTCTCCTGAATTTTGTCGCTCGATTAATTCTTTTTTAATGGTTTGGTAGTAAGACTGTTGCCTAGGAGTTCGATCAAGTGCAATAGATATGTGTTTGTATAAGCGATTGGCTTTGAGGTTTCTTGCTTTATCAATAAGGTTTCGCACAACTTGTTCATCTGCCACTGTTATTTTTAGTGGTCTAGATTTTTGATCTGAATATTTGCCTAATCTTATAGGTTTTATGCATTCGATGTAAACTTCCGAGGCAAGTGACAGTAGGATCTCCGTAATAATAATTTTGTCTTTTTCAATTTTTGACTCTTAAAAGTAAAAAGATAAATAGGCTTTTTTGGACGTCATTTCTTCAAAATTGCCACCTATAACCAGCGAATTTAGCACCATATTTTATTAGCTTCGCGGTGAATAACCATTTTACAGGGTGAGCCAACTCTGCGATAAAGTCCAATATTATCTAAAAGATCTACATTTCAAAATTAGCTTGAAATATACGATGTATCATGAAAGTAGGGCGCTATGGATGTCATTTTTTTTTATATGGAACACCCTATATATTTTTGAAAATTCTAATTTACCATGAAATTCTCTATATTTCTATGTAAAACTAAAAATTAAGAAAAATATAAAATCGCCAACAATTTTTTTATTACTGTTACTTCGTCACTGTGTTAAATTAAACAAAAACCTTTTCATTTCGGGTTAAGAAAGGTATATTTTAACTACTAGTTTAGACAGAAATGATTTATTTGTTACAGGGTGTTCAAAAATTTTTGATATTTTTTAGAAAAATTCGGAACTTGTTATCTCGCTTATTTCAAATATAATGCCCCATATTTTTTCAAAAAATCTTATCAGCCTCTTTATTCCCTACAACTTTTGTTAAATATGTCCTATACCTATCTTAAAGAGTCTAGGTGATATTCGCGGATATTTAGGTTTTTACATTATTTGGATCGGTTTTATGCATTTTAATCACATTAGTCTTGGAAAAAAAACAAAAGATGTTAAATGAAAAGTGAATTTTACAATTCAAAGCATTTTCTTCATATCATCCATTTTCAATTATGTTTCTTTTTGATAAAATTCCGATTCATGTTCATATCTTTCATATCTTGATTGCGTTGCTCTTTTAGCGAATTTACCTAGTATGCTATGAAAACAATTGAATGTTAACTGTCAAATTTCAACTTTAATATTATAAAAGTCGATATGTCGCTTCTCTCACTGTTTTATTCAGGTATACTTTGGTTTCTTATTGTGTTTCCAGTGTTTTCTATTTTTGTAATGAATTATCCAAAAAACGAATTGCCTGACATGGTGTATGTCTTAGGAGAGTCTCAAAAAACCTGTTTATTAGCGTCTCGAATATGTGATAGATCGGTAGCCAATATCATTTGTCAATTCCTAACCAGACATAGACCGGTTTCGAACTTATTAGTTCTCCTCATTATGCCGATCTATCATGATTTGAAGGTATAATCCAATGCAGGTCGGGGTATTAGCCCGCTGAGTAGTTGTTTCATTTAAATCATAATTAATATCAGTAGTTTAGTCCACCTGGGCTAGAGGACGCCGCTCTCGGTACTTGCTTCGCAAGTCCCTATCCGCCACAGAGACAGCTATGATGTCGGTCGGATAGTAGCATTTGGACCATATGAGAAGTTTCATATACCTCTCACTACTACTCAATTTACATTAGTCAGTATATGACTAGCAGGTTGGCCACTATCATTTGTCTGTTCCATAACCTATGGCATACTGAGGAGAACTAATAAGTTCGAAACCGGTCTATGTCTGGTTAGGAATTGACAAATGATATTGGCTACCGATCTATCATGATTTGAAGGTATAATCCAACGCAGGACGGGGTGTTTGCCCGTTGAGTAGTTGTTTCGTTGAAATTATATTTAATAAGAGTTATAGCGAATAAATAGGCTTATAAGATTTTGTAAAAAAAATATGCAGCATTCCTTTTGAAATAAGCGAGATAACGAACTTCGAAGTTCTTAAAAATGTCAATATTTTCTGAACACCCTGTAACTAATAAATTAATTCTTTCTAAAATAATAGTTAAAATAAACATTTTTTAACCCGAAATGAAACGGATTTTGTTTAATTTAACACAGTGACGATATAACAGTAATAAAAAAATGCTGGCGATATCACTTTTTCCTTAATTTTTTTTCAAATAACTCGAGAACTATAAGTTTTAGACTATGATACCCTTACATAGAAATGTAGAGAATTTGATGTAGAATTCAAATTTACAAAAATATATAAGGTGTTCTATTTAAAAAAATGTAATCCATACCGTCCCGCTTTCATGAAACACCCCGTATATTTCAAACTAATTTTAAAATGTATAACTTTTTGTCTCCTTCAACTTCTGTATATATATTTTTTCTGTTGTCGATAATAAAGGTAATATTGGACTTTATCGCACCGTTGACTCACCGTGTACTACACCAAATTTTATGTTAGTATCACAAAGTGAATAAATTAATATTTGTTCAGTAATTCCACTATCGTATCTGATTATAAATTTTGTTCTCTTTTCCCAATCTTATCTGAGGTTTTCTGATTATTGAAGATTGAACATACTGAATTAAATTATTTCTGTGTTATCTGAAGTGGTTTTGATTATAATAATTATTATTTCAATGAAAAATTCTACTTTTATATTTCAATATTTTAACATTTTCTGCTATAGATTTTTCACTTCAAGGGATAATTTTAAATATTCTTTTAAAAAACCTAACACAACATTATTTAATTCTGTATTTTCCTTTAGTTTAATAAATTATTTCATTTTGTGTTCCTTCAAAAAAAATTTTCATACTGCCTATCCATACCGCATTCTAATTAGAACAAAAAAGTTTATGAAAATGTTATCACAGTAAAAAGGGTCCGTTTCCCTTATTTAATTTAACGTTAACGCAAGCATCAGAATCCATTTCACGAAGCTTTCTATTTTTAATGAATTTCGGAGAGAAACTGAAGCCACTGGCCCTTAAAAAGTGATTGGTTTCTTTCTAGATTGATAGAAGTAATCTAGTGACCTCTGAGATATGCGATAAAAACGTAAACGACATAAATGATATGTACACAAGTATAACTTTCATGATGGTAGTTGCAAAAAATTTTAGTCCTGTAATCTTTTAATGCCGAAAGTTGTGGCAGCAAAAAATAAATTGGATACTTAATTTGTAAACGTGATAAGTTGGCGGATATCCTAGTTCTTATCTATGACAGAAAATGTGTTGGCCATTTATACTGGTTATCCACCTAATAAAAATTATTTGTTATATCTTGATTACACATGGTCTTTTAGTCTCTTTTACAGAACTTAAGTAAAAAAAGATATACAGAAAAAGATACAAGAAATCACCACATGAGCTTCACCTAACACTTCAATAGGTTATATTTGAATTGCTATAAGAATTTTTCAAATACATATATTTTTTATTTATTAACACTTTCATTCTTCAAGACATTTTTGTAAATAATATTTTTATTTGTTGTTAATTAAGTTTGTGTCAAATACTTATCAGTTTAATTGTATTCTAATATTTGTTTAAATTTTATTTAAAAAATGTTTAACTGCTTTTTTTAATTGGAAAAAACCAAGTAAAACAATCTCTTGTTTTACCTTATACATTCACATTGATAAAATATCTGATGTGGCCAGCACTTAACTTTCGTATACCAGTATATATCATCCTGATCTAAAAAAATCTTTCTATTTAATTATTCACTTACTTGAATTAAATTTGAATAGCGTACCTTGAAATGTTTCATTAAAATTTTTAAATAATTAATTATCAGCGTTATTCGATACTGTTAATAATAATTCATGTCATATATTTTAATAATTTTTTGTTGCTGACATTGCCATTTTT